>JASPKP010006084.1:2500-14810 GCA_030674155.1 Stramonita haemastoma | reverse complement strand
CATCTATCTAAGAAAAAAATCATCTGATCGGGATCATTCTCTCTCTGTGTATGTACTGTATTTGGGTACTCTTCTGAAACCTGTAAAATTTTGTTAATATTTTGGGGAAAAATCAAAATCTGCATTTGATGCTGTTTTCAGTTGTTTTTAAGAGATTTATGATTGCTTGATCAGGTAAAATCAAAAGTAAATTGATTACTCTCTGAGAACTTTAAAAAAACAATACTTTATCCAATGAGTTGAAAACGTTCGAGCATAACAGATGACACCATAAGAAGGAAATATTTTTTATTTTATATGCAGAAAAAAATTTCATTTTAACATGGCAGAACCAATCAGCGCATAGTCTCATCTAGAAGGGGAGAGAAAATGATGTTATGCATTGGATTCCTTAATATTCTTCCACTAAACAGCCTCAGGGATTGAATTTGATAAAATATAATCCTTTTGATCGTCTCGGTTGTAACGCAATTTTTGAGACACCACTGACATAATTTTTGTTGGAGTGCTTATTGTATAAAAACTTTCCGACTTACAAGTCTGTTAAACATCCATAATTCATAAGAATAAGTTTTATTTTGAGAACAAATGGAAAGTAGGCTGCTCACACTTGATAAGACTAGAAGTTTCATTGCACAAGGCAGGTCATGAATGCGACACCGCGGTTACGCGCGAACATTTTTTTTTTTTAATTTAAAAAGTCGTGTGTTAAAATTCAAAATAAGGTATAAAATGCAATATAATTGTTTGCATGTTTAGCCATCTTTAGTTTTCAGTGCAGCTGTTCTATCTAATTGGTACCTGAAGTTAGAATTTTAGCAAATGCAAACCACTCCTACGGCAATGTAACAAAATTGAGATTGTAAATGGTGGATTTTTCAAGAAACAAATCAGTTTATGGATGTAATTCCTAGTTGTAGCACATAGTTCTTGATTGTGCTGATAGTTGTACCACTTTTGATTAAATATGTCAAGTTACACACCCCAAAACAAATTAGAACAATTTTTATTTGGCTATGAATATGACACCCCTCTCCTGCATAGGTTTCAGAAGAGTGACCCATGTATGTGTGTATGTATGTATGTATGTATGTATGTATGTATGTATGTATGTATGTATGTATGTATGTATTGTATTGTATGTATGTATGTATGTATGTATGTATGTATGTATGTATGTATGTATGTATGTATGTATGTATGTATGTATGTATGTAATAATGTATGTATGTATGTATGTATGTATGTATGTATGTATGTATGTATGTATGTATGTATGTATGTATGTATGTATGTATGTATCATCTGCAGAAAACAGGCTTCGAAAAAATCCCCCATCTCTGACACATACATACATGTACATTATCAATCTTTCAGAAAATCCAGAAACCGAATCCACAGCGCCACACCTGTACCACACCTGACGGCATGAAGGTGGTGCCCAAAGGACGCATGTTTTCCAAGCAGTACTCCCTCCCCCTCCTCCCGGTCCCCCCTCTGCAACAGACGCTGGACAAATACCTGATGACCGTGCGACCACTGGTCAACGATCAACAGTTCGCCAAGACCAAAGAGGTAGGACTGACCGAAAACGTGTGGTGTGATGAGACAGGTTTGTTAAAAAATAAGTTAAAGTCTGTCCCGAGCCCAAGGCTCATCAGGCCGGTGCTTATCCTGGTTTCTGTGGCGTTAAGCGACTGAGAGTCATAGACTCCCCCTGGATAGGATGCCAGTCTATCGCAGAGTTAACCCCCAACACAAGGTTGGTACCCCTTTTACACCTGGGTGGGGTGAGAAAATAGCCATAAAGTGCCTTTTCCAAGGGCACAACACCATAGCCGAAAGCTGGGATCGAACCTGCAACCTGTAGATTACGAGTCCACCGCCCTAACCACTAGACTACAGCGGCGGCTAAGACAGGTTTGGCTTGATAGTTAAGTGGACATACTGACCAGTGCAACATGCGTTTTCCTCTCCAATGTTGTTGTTGTTGTGGTTGTTGTAGTGGTGCGTTTCCCAGCTTAACACTCTTGGGGGTCTGTCACCCGGAATGTGCAGTACTCTGACTCACTCAACTCATCCCCTACCTGGGAATCACTTGTGAGATTGAAATTATGCACTGTATGAGAAGTTTGCATGTAAGACTGTCACGTCACCATATCATAGGCAGCCATACTCTGACTTCAGAAAATTCATCATGGATGAAACTATGGCATAGATTGACAACTTTGACAGAGAAATATACATACATAAAAAGCTAAGGTTAAGCAGCGTTGAGCGTGGTTACCAAGTGCATGGGTGATAACCGTTTGCACAGCTTTAGCTTTAGTACAGTCCCCCAGTTCACCCAGCTGTCAATGGGTATACCTGCCCTCTTTAGGGTCAGGGAAGGTAAAGCAGCGAGGGAGAGAGGAGATGGGCGCCACCCTCAATATGCTGGCCCCCTAGAGAAGCTGAGGTCTCTGACACCTCGCTCCCCTATGACCACACAGGTTATGGGACACATTTACCTTTTACCTTTAAATGTTTGCACAGCAGAAGGAAGGACGGTGGCAGGATGGTTAAGACGTTCGCCTGCCAATATGTAAACCGTGAGTTTCTGGGTTTGTACCCAGCCTCGCCCTTTCTTCCCAGTTTGAAAAAAAAAAAAGGAACTGAATGTCAGTCATTCGAATGAGACTCGAAACCGAGGCCCCGTGTGTGAATGCACGCAGAACATCTTGTGCACACGTTAAAACCCCGTTCCGCCTTTCGGAAGAGCAGGCCATCGTGTGCCGGTAGGAGCGGATGACAAAATTATAACAAACCAGCATGCACACAGGTGTCATGTTTAGACACCATCCCTGAGGAAAAACTGGGGAGTTAGAGTCCCAGAGCAGCTCGGGGCTGTAGGTATATGGCAACGTTCTGGTGGCTCCTGCGACGGTACTGGAACCATTCGTAACGGTCATTGCCTTTCCAATGGATCATTCCAGTGCCATGGAGAGGGGGGGGGGGGGGGGGGGTCTGCTGCATGAGTAACAGCTTGCCCTCCACACATACATGCCCAGGCTTTGCGCTCTAAAGACTAAAGCGCAACTCCATAGTCTCCCGAGTCTGATCGGTGCCTACTAAATGTTTGAATAATTCTGCTGCAGGTTGTGGAGAAGTTTCTGCTGTCACCAGGGCCTCAGCTCCAGCAAAAACTGGAGAAGCGTGCACAGCAGACCACCAACTGGGTAAAGACATTGGTGGTGGTAGTGTCGTGTTGTTGTTGTTTGTTTGTGATGTATGTGCTGTTTATTGGTATTTGTGTGTGTGTTGTTTGTGTGTGTGTGTGTGTGTGTGTGTGTGTGTGTGTGTGTGTGTGTGTGTGTGTGTGTGTGTGTGTGTGTGTGTGTTTGTTGTTGTTGTTATTGTTAGGGATGGGAAGGGATGGGGGTGGGGTTGGTGCTGTCTTATATGATTGAACACTCTTTGGGGTGGGGGTGGTGGGGGGAGGGTGTGGTTATGTGTATGTGTGTGTGTGTGTGTGTGTGTGTGTGTGTGTGTGTGTGTGTGTGTGTGTGCGCGCGCACAGGTGCATGATTATATGTGTTTGAGTGAGCATGCAGGTAAAGATGCATGCATGCATGCATCACACTTGCATAACACATGCAGACATACATACATAAATGCAATGCAGCACTCGTCCACACATTCATACATACAACACACACACACACACACACACACACACACACACACACACACACACACACACACACACACACACACCACCCAACCCCCACCCCCAACATCACCCCTCCCCAACAAACAAACAAACAAACAACTCACCCACTCCATTTTTATTCTGACATGTATAAATTTTGCAGTTATCGGAATGGTGGAAAAACACAGCATATCTGGCCTCGCGAATCCCAGTGCCCATACACGTCAGTCCGGGGTTGTCTTTTCCTCGGCAGAATTATCGCGGCAAGGAGGAGCAACTCAGGTCATTGTCAAAGTTGTCTTTTCTTATATTTTTTTTATTCGTGTTTATTTTGTCATCCGGAGGGGAGGGGGGGGGGGGGGGGGGGGGGGGGGGGAGGGGAAAGGGGGGGAGGGAGGGGGAGAATAGTTTAGTGGTCAGAGTGTTTAGTTCACACTCTTTTCTTTCTTTCTTTCTTTCTTTCTTTCTTTCTTCTTTCTTTCTTTCTTTCTTTCTTCTTCTTTCTTTCTTTCTTTCTTCTTTCTTTCTTTTCTTTCTTTCTTTCCATTTTTTCTTTCTTTTCTTTCTTTTTTCTTTCTTTCTTTCTTTCTTTTTTCTTTTTCTTTCTTTCTTCTTTTTCTTTTTCTTTCTTTCTTTCTTTCTTTTTCTTTTTCTTTCTTTTTTTTTTTTTCTTTTATATCGAGGATAATGGAATAAGCACTCGTGTGCTTTTTTTTTTTTTTTTTTTTTTACATCCAGTCTCCGTGTGTATGCAGTTTTGTAAATTCTTGTCATCTGTTCCCACCAGCACACGATGGCCTATGCTCTGACCACAGCTATCAGTCCCTCCCCCCCCCCCCCCCCTCCACCCCCTCGTTTCAGCTGCTCTCAGCTGCTAACCATTCCAGCTCATCCCAGCTGGTGCTAATTATTTATTTTATCATTTTTTTTTTGCTGCCTCGTCTTCTGTGACGTTCCCGTACTGCTGTTCCCACGCCGCTCATTTCAATCTCCCCGCCACAGCCATACCCAGATTCGTTGTGTCTCACCCCCCGGGGTCGGGAGTCCACAGGGAGCTCATCAATATTAGGCCGCCGCGGGGCCACCAGCCAGAGGGGCCCTGCACTTCTGCTGGGTCACTTTGGTGGTGTTCAGTGGTGCCTGTTCTGAGCTAACATAGCTGGTGCTGATTATAACAAGAACTGACGGCACTTGGACTTGGTGAAAAGGAAAGGGCGCACTTATTTTAACACTGAGCCCTGGTTCCTTGACCTGAGTTCTGCTGGATTTGCACGCTGTGTGATGTGCACAACCCTGTAAAGCCCTGTCTTAAATCCTGTTCCACTTTTCGTAAGAGTAGGCCATTGTGTGCCGGTGGTGGGAACAGATGACAATATTTACAAAACTGCATACACACGGGGACTGGATATATAAAAAAAAAGCACATGAGTGCTTATTCCATTATCCTCGAAATAAAAGAATAAAAACAAAATAAATGAATAAAAAATTTTAAAAAAGAAAAAAAAAAAGCCCACGGATCGAACTGGTTTTAGAGTCTTCTCCGAAAGACTTTGACATTTGATTTGATTTTCCGGTCACATTGATGGAAGAACGGGCAATGCTGGGAATTGAACTCAGACCCTCACAGTTTACTTGTTATCCCCACCCCTTAATTCACCAGATGTTGCTGAGATTCAAACCCAGGACTTTAAGGACCCATGGGATTGAAGACAAACGGTCTGAACTACTCGGCTATAGGGAACGTTGTGTAGGAACCAACACCTGGTCAGAACATTTTTAAAGCACTCCTAACAAGAGAGAGACAGACAGACAGATTGACAGACAGAGAGAGACCAGTGCCTAGCTTAGTGGTCAGAATATTGCGCACACAATCTGATGAACCGGGTTCGATTCCCATTCAAGGGGATATTTTCTCCTAGAGTTAACATCAGTGCAGCCTCCACTTCCCCCAAAAGTCCTTCAGATGAGACTATAGTCCTGTGTGCGTACACACGCAGAACATCTTGCGCACACATTAAAAGGTGTTCTGCTTTTCGGAAGGGTTGGCCATGGTGTGCCGGTGGGAACAGATGACAAGATTTACGATACAGCATACACACAGGGACTGGATGTAAAAAAGCACACAAGCACTTATTTCACTATACTGGATATAAAAGAATAAATAGAATTAAAAAAATAGAATAGATAGAGAGAAAGACAGACACACAAACACAAATAGAGAGACAGAGGGAGACACAGAGAGAAGAAAACATGATAACAATATGTTTGTCTGTCATGTTCGATAATGAGCTCCGAAACAGCAGAGGAGGCAGCTGCTGTTTCGGAAATTGGGCAGAAATTTGATAATTATAGTGGAGATGTCTTGCCCACAGCACACCCCCTCTCTCTCGGCCAAGAGGACATAAGGACAGTCAGCGTTGGAGATGTTCTCCAAAGGCCAACTAGCCCCCCAGGGCTGCAGCACATAAGGACTGTGCAAGTCAAGTCTCCTAGTCAGAGAGTTATAGTCGATTACTAAAGACTAAGCTGTAAAGTGGAATTCCATGAGTGGGAAAGAAAGCCACTGATCAAACAGCCTCTCACTTTGCTGTTGCCCCCACCTAGTGTCAATGGTTTAATCCAGAACTGGGATAAAAAGCCCCAGGTGCTGAAGGCATTATCAATAATAGGTTTTTAGTATAGTGATTATCCTTTATTTTTATTTATTTATTTATTCTTTTATATCGAGGATAACAGAATAAGCAATCATGTGCTTTTTTTCATCCAGCCCCCGTGTGTATGCAGTTTTTGTAAATATTGTCATCTGTTCCCACTGGCACATGATGGCCTACTCTTACGAAAAGCGGAACAGGATTTAACATGTGTGCAAGATGTTCTGCGTGCGTTCGCACACGGGCCCTCGGTTTAAAGTCTCATCCGAAGGACTTTTGGGGAGAGTGGAGTCAGCACTGATGTTAACTCTAGGAAAAAAATTTCCTCGACCGGACTCGAACCCGGGTCGTCAAATTGCCAGCGCAATGTTCTGACCACTAGGCTATCCGTCCTATTTAGAGTGCCAATAGAGAAGAAGATTTAAAGCCCACAGCCCATTTAAATTCTAAAGGGAAAGTGTTATGGGATTTTTGTGTTATGGGATTATAGGAGACTGGACACAACATGAGGCAACTGCTCCAGGTGGCAGTAATGGGGAGTTGGTTTTTATTTATTTTTTTTAATGTTGTTGTGGTTATTGAAAGAAATAATGGAAAACCTTGTTTCTCTGTCTTAATCTGTCTGTCTGTTTATCTGACTGACTCTTTGTGTGTCTGTTTTTGTGTCTCTGTCTCTCTACCTCTGTGTGCGTCTTTGTCCCCCTGTCCCTCTCTGTCTGTCTGTCTGTCTGTATATATATATATATATATATATATATATATATATATATATATATATATATATATATATATATATATATATATATATATTATATAAGATTGAAAAAAAATTAATGAAAAATACAACAGAATTAGTACAGCAGAATAAAATAATGAAAATAATATACTATAAAATTAAGGGACGGGATAGCTCAGTGGTCAGAGTGCTCGCTTTCCCCCAGCCAAGTTAAGCAGCATCGAGCGTGGTTACCAGTTGAATAGGTGACCGTTTGCTCGCCTTGGCTACAGTCCAGTCCCCCAGTTCAACCAGCTGTAAATGGGTACCTGCCCTCTTTAGGGTCAGGGAAGGTAAAGCAGCGAGGGAGAGGAGATGGGCGCCACCGCCCTCAACATGCTGGCCCCTAGAGAAGCTGAGGTCTCTGACACCTCGCTCCCCTATGACCACACAGGTTATGGGACCCTTTACCTTTTATAAAATATAACATAAAGAAAAGTAAAACAGATAAAATATTAAAATGAAATCGAGGAAGAAGAAGAATGAGGACTGATCTGTGTTTGGTGTTTTCAGGTTTGCTGCCAAGTTTGTGGCTGGGGTTCTAGACTTCAAACAGATGGTGGATGAGTAAGTATTAAAAAAAAAGAAAAGTGCGTGCGTGCGTTTATTTATTTATTTAGTTAGTTAGTTAGTTAGTTATTCTTTTATATCAAGGATAATGGAATAAGCACTCTTGTGCTTTTTTACATCCAGTCCCCGTCTGTATGCAGTTTTGAAAATGTCATCTGTTCCCACCAGCACACGATGGCCTACTCTTATAAAAAGCGGAACAGGATTTAACGTGTGCGCAAGATGTTCGGCATGACCAGCCGCCATGGCGCAGTGGTTAGCGCCTTGGATTCCGGACTGGAAGGTCGCGGGTTCGAATCCCATAAGTCATAGGGATTTTTTTTGGGCTCCGGCCAGCTCCTACCCAGAGTGAGTGTGCTGTGGGCTCAGTGGGGAGACTGGGACCACACAGTCGAGCTTCATCCACTTTACGGATGCGAATTTGAGAGTGTTGCTCAAATTACCTGACCAACACTGCAGGTGTCTGTATCTCTCGGGCCTGGTTGACGCCGGGATATATTATGACAGTAAGCGTAGAGAACAACCCTGTCAAGTAGTCTCAAAGCGGATGCACCTCCACAGCAGCATCATTACATCATCCTCATCATCATTGATCATCATGCAATAATAAAAATTGCCTCTGATTCGGTGGCCTCCGTTGCTCTGGTCTCATGGTGACCTCAGATTCGGTTTCCCCATACGCTTCTGTGCCTGTGGTGAGTTTGTGTCAAAGCCTTTGGGGTTGGGGTTCGCAGGGAGGCGGTTGTTGGAGGGACGTTGTGGTGGTCGCCACCTCGGGTGGGTGACTCACTCAGTCTGGCTCCGCGACTGAGCTAATACTGTCGTTAGTAGGGGGCTTAGTAGGTGGTGTCCTGCGTATGTTAGCTCAGAACAGGCACCACTGAACACCACCAAAGTGACCCAGCAGAAGTGCAGGGCCCCTCTGGCTGGTGGCCCCGCGGTGGCCTAATATTGATGGGCTCCCTGTGGACTCCCGACCCCGGGGTGAGACACAACGAATCAGGGTATGGCTGTGGCGGGGAGATTGAAATGAGCAGCGTGGGAACAGCAGTGCGGGAACGTCACAGAAGATGAGGCAGCAAAAAAAAAAAAAAAAAAAAAGATGTTCGGCATGCGTTCACACACGGGGCTTCGGTTTGTGTATGTGTGTGTGTGTGTGTGTGTGTGTGTGTGTGTGTGTGTGTGTGTGTGTGTGTGTGTGTGTATCTGTGTCTGTGTCTGTGTATAATGTGTGTGTGTGTGTGTGTGCGCGCTGTGTATGTGTGTGTGTGTGTGCTTGTGTGTGTATGTGTGTGTGTGTGTATGTGTGTGTGTGTGTGTGTATGTGTGTGTGTGTGTGTGTGTGTGTGTGTGTGTGTGTGTGTGTGTGTGTGTTGTGTTTAATACTTTAAAAAAAAATCTTTTATTTTGAGGATAATGAAATAAGCACTCATGTGCTTTTATACATCCAGTCCCCATGTGAATGCAGTTTTGTAAAGTTTGTCATCTGTTCCCACCAGCACACAATGGCCTGCTCTTACGATAAGCGGAACAGGATTTAACGTGTGCGCAAGATGTTCTGCGTGCGTTCGCACACAGGGCCTCGGTTTACAGTCTCATCCGAAGGACTTTTGGGGAGATTGGAGTCAGCACTGATGTTAACTCCAGGGGAAAAATCCCCTTGACTGGGAATCGAACCCGGGTCGTCAAGTTGCGAGCGCAATGTTCTGACCACTAGGCTATCCTGTGTGTCTGTGTGTGTGTCATTTATTTATTTATTTATTTATTCTTGTGTGTGTGTGTGTGCATGCGTGTGTGTGTTACAGACACACATTACCAGTGGAGACGCTAGGCGGAAAGCCGCTGTGCATGATGCAGTATCTTCAGATCTTCTCCGCATGTCGGGTGCCCGGCCTCAAGACAGATTCCCACATCGTGTATTCCTCCTCCCCCCCTGACCCCCCCCCTCGCCACATCACCGTCATGCACAATAACCACGTGAGGAGTTGGGGTTGTTGGGGTTGTTGGGTTGGGGTTGTTGTAGTGTGTGGATGTGTTGTGGTTGGTTGGGGGGTGTGGGGGGTTGGGGGTTGGGTTGGGTGCGTGTTGGGATATGGTTGTGTTGTTGGGGATGGGGGGTTGGGGGGTGGGGGTGGGGGGGGGGGGGGGGGGGGGGGGGGTTGGGGTTGTTGTAGTCGTTGTTGGAGACTGTTGTTGTTGTGGTGGTTTGAAGTAGTTGTAGCAGTAGTTGTTTGTTATGATTGTTGTTGTGGGTGTTAATGTAGTAGCTGAATAGAGTAGTGTAGTAGTAGTGAGTAGTAGTAGTAGTAGTAGTAGCTGTAGTAGTAGTAGTAGTATTAGTAGCTGTAGTAGTAGTAGTAGTAGAAGAAGTAGTTGTAGTAGTAGTAGTAGTAGTAGTAGTAGTAGTAGCAGCAGCAGCAGCAGCAGCAGCAGCAGCAGCAGCAGCAGCAGAGTAATAATAGTAATCATTGTTGTTGTTGCAGTAGTTGTAGTAGTAATAGCAAATAATGTAGAAGTATAGTAGTAGTTAGTAGTAGCAGCAGCAGCAGTAGTAATAGGAATTATTGTTTCTGTTGTAGTAGTTGTAGTAGTAATAGCAGTTAATGTAGAAGTAGTTGCAGAAGTAGTTGTAGCATTTGTTGCTGTAGAAGTAGTAGTAGTAGTAGTAATAGTAGTAGTAGTAGTAGTAGTAGTAGTAGTAGTAGTAGTAATATGAATTATTGTTTGTTTTTGTAGTAGTAGTAGTTGTAGCAGTAGAAGTTATTGTTATCATTGCAAATTATAGTAGTAATAGTAGCTATAGTAGAACCTCAGAGCTCCTAGCCAAGGAACAACAACAAAAGAAAAAGACCACCATTGTTTATATTTTTAATCAATTATCAGCACTCTTGCGATTTCAACTAGCACCTGTTCTCAACACAATGCACAAATCTAACATCACTCAGTAAGGCCTAGTCCAGAGTGCTAAATTTAGCACTCTCCTTCCTTTTACCTTGTCAATGTGTGGTCAGCTCCTACTATAAATAGCACCAGCTAGGTGGATTGGTGGTCTAGGTGGTCACGCGCCTTACCTAGAAAGCTTAAAGTCCGGGTTGGAGTGTGCGGTGATTCGTACCTTGTTTGGACCCAAAACTTTTTCCCCAATCATTAGACCCTGAGTGGTGGTCTGGGCGCTAGTCTTTCGGATGAGACGATAAACTGAGGTCCCATGTGTTACACATCACTATTTAGCGCACATAAAAAAACCCACAGCAACAAGGGGGTTGTCCCTGGCAAAATTCTGTTGAAAAAAGCCACTCTGATAGGGAAACAAATACAGTTGCAAACAGGAAAAAGAAAAAAAATTGGGTAGGCGCTGCACTTGTGGTGACACGCTCTCCCCAGGGAGAGCAGCCCGAATTTCATGCAGAGAAATCTGCTGTGACATAAAGTGGTACAAAATACAAAATACAAAAATACAAAATAGCTGGGCTGGGGTGGGATGGGATAATTAGCAGCTGAGAGGAGCTGAAAGTGGGGGGAAGGAAAACTGACAGCTGTTCTCAATGGTTCCAGATATTTTCCATGGATGTGTACAGCAGCAAAGGGAGAGCACTGAGCGTCAATCAGCTGTACGATCAGCTGAAGACGATCGCCAACCTCTCGCAGACCAAAGCGCCCCCTGTTGGCTTGCTTACCTGCCTTGGCAGGGACACGTGGCATGACGTTTATGAAGATCTTGTAGAGGGTAAGAAATGCTACTTGGGTGGAGGTGGGGGGGGGGGGTTGTTTTGGTTTTGTTTGGTTTTGTGTGTGTTTTTGTTGTTTGGGGGGTTGTTGTTGTTTTTTTTTTTTTGTAAGCGTTATTTTTTGGGGTTTTTTTTTTGTATGTCTTATTTTTTTTTGTTTTTTTTTGTATGTCTTTTTTTTGTGTGTGTATGTGTTATTTTTGTTTGTTTGGTTTGTTATTTCTATTTTTTTTTTTTTTTTTTGTCATGGAGAAGTGCCACAGTTAGGGGCATGCCTCACAATCTCCAATGTGGATTTTGGTGAACAGGACTGTGATGTCTGAGTCTGCAGTGTCCACAGTCCTTTTGTCTACTGCCCTCTGTGTGTGTGTGTGCGTGCGTGCGTGCATACGAGCGAGCGAGCGAGCGTGGTGTGAGTGTGTGTGTGTGTTGTTTTGTATGTGTGTGTGTGTGTGTGTGTGTGTGTGTGTGTGTGTGTGTGTGTGTGTGTGCGTGCGTGCGTGCATGTGTGCGCACGCACGTGTACGTGCATGCATGCATGCGTGCATGTGTGTGAGACTGTGCATGTACACACACACATATATAATATATATGTTTATATGTACGCTTACAAACAACAACAACAAAAAAAAGAAAAAAACCAAAACAACATCATCATATCATAATTTTCTGGCCTTGCAGACAACGACAACGCAGACGCCATGAAGACGATACAGCGCAGTATCTTCACCCTCTGTCTAGACCAGCCCTTCACATGCAGCCCCGCTATGACCCACCTGTCTTCCATGGCTTCTGTAATGCTCCATGGGGGAGGGCCTGATGTGAACTCGGCCAATCGCTGGTTCGATAAAACTGTGCAGGTGAGAAACAGGGAATGAATATGTGATGCCCACTC
>JASPKP010000608.1:32500-40503 GCA_030674155.1 Stramonita haemastoma | reverse complement strand
GTTCACAAGAAGAATTTCAGATTTAGATTCGTTTGTTTTGTAATTTGCAGTCTGTGCATTGACAGCCCATCTGGTAAAGGAAAGGGGAGGTTGTTTCAAAACCCAGGGAGAAGTTCTTACCTCTCTTGAGCATATTCATTTTAGGATATAGACCACTTTAGGGCACAACACATGCACAACAATGTTCAGTTCAAGGTATTGTTCAGCTACTCACGAATGTTTTACCATTTGGGTTTTTCTTTAAACAAAGGCTTATTTTGGGTGGTGGATGTGTAGGCTACTTTCAGCAATGTTCCTGCTGACTGTTTCTCTGTCTGTCTCTGTCTCATACATATTGTAAGTGTGTGCGTGGGTACATGTGTTGTTAGGACAGTACGCATCAGTACAACATGACAATTATTTATGTAATGAAGAGGAAAAATGAATTACAAAAATTAATGATGCTGAAGCAGATCTCTTAGAAAACAAAACCACTCAAACAAAGAAACCAGATCTTTAGGTGTATTAAAGAAATGACTGCATCTTAGGCCCAGTGCATTCGTTTGTATCTACACCTCGTATCATGTTTAAGAGCACATTGCCCAGAATACTACAGGTGTACTGGTCATACATCTGAAAGTGCGCCCATAGATGATCCTCACCATTATCATGTTGCTTTGAACTTGTGGACCACAGTGCTATTCTATTTTTTGTGTGTTCGTGTGGCAACTGCCCTGCACTGAGCTGTGCTGTGGTGCATCAATTGTATATTTTCATTGATATTATGTGTAATACTATGTACTGTTGCCTACACTTTACCAGCTTTCGTTCCAACAGACTTGCTAGATTCAAGCCAGGCTGTTCTCTTTGTGGCTGTGGTATCACCACAAGAACAGCACCACCCATATTAAAGATGTTAGTAAAATGTGTATACCTACAGTAGAAAACTCTCTTGGTGCCGTGGGCTCTGTTACTGCACAAAAGTCGGGGTAGGATGGGACTCCAACTGGCCTTTTATCACATCTTATTTATCTGCCCCTTATTTTTGAGGGTGTATATGGGCAGGCACGCCTGTATTTGTGACACTGCACCACATGAGTCGCATTGCACCAGAGGTCAGTTTTTAGTTATTGGCATGTTATTAATTTGCAAAAAAAAATGGCTATGCAATACCAAAAAACAAATTGAAAATCAGACAGTTCTATCAAGTTATTACAACTGCAGGAAATGGCAAAATGAGAAATTGACAAGTTAGTAGGTGGCCAGAATGAGGACTTGGCTATTTTCAAAACACGTTTAAAGACAAAAGGAAACAAAATTATGACTTGATATTTCACTTCAATGTAAAATAAGTGCTAGAGTTTTATAATCAATAAAAATCTCAAAATCCATCTCACCCCCACCTGCCTAAAATGTCCTCTAGCAGAAAAGTGGGTTATGTGCTAACCGACTCATTTTGTGGTGGAGTGTCACATTTGTGTTAGCCTTTTTTGTGTGTGGCAACAGCCCTGCACTGTGTTGTGATGTATCATTTTGTAGATTATGATAAATATTATGTGTTATACTATGTGTTGTTGCGCAAACTGGACCAGCATTTGTTCCGACGGACATGCTGTATTCGCCAGGCAATTCTCTTTGGAGCTGTAGTATCGCCACAAAAGCAGCGCCACTCATATCATAGATGCTAGTAAAATCTGTGTGCCTACAGTTGATCACTCTCATGGTGCTGTAGAGTCTGTTACTGCGCAAACGTTGGGGGTATGATGGGACTGAAAAATAGCCGTTCTTGTTTTGAGGGTGTATATGCAGTGGGTGCTGTAGCGTGTATTTGTGATTGTCGTGTGTGTATGTGTATTTGTGATTGCCGTGTGTGTATGTGTGTTCAAGTGTGAACATGATCCTACACTGTGCTGTGGTGCAATTATTTAGTCAATCTTTTATGTCAAACTGTGTATTGTTGTATACACTGTACCAGCTTTTGTTCCGTCATACTGTATTCACCATTCACCGGGCTGCCTCTTTGGGGCTGTGGTGTCACTACAAGAACAGCGCCACCCCAACAGCCACCATGCCACAGTGGTTGAAAGCCCGTAAGGTAAGCCCAGTGATGTGTCTGTTCCTGTCCAGTTCGCATACTGGGTATGTATGTGTCATCCATAACACTAAAAACAGCTGCTCTTCTTTCCTGAAAGAGATACATAGGATTTTGATGACCCATATGTAGAAGATGTATGTTTTGTTCACATAGGAGACCTGGGTATAATGTAGCATCATCCAGAGGACTTCATGGGAATTTAGGTTAAGATCGTTTGAAATGCATTACATTGTATCGCCTGGTATTGTATTGCACTGAATGGATTTCCATTGTTTTGCATTTTATCATGCTGTATTGTTTGTTTTGCGTTGTATTGTACTGCAGTACATTGTATTGTTGACCACTTGCAGTCAGGCAGACTTTGAGCTGACCTTTCTTTTTATATGTATATCTGAGTGGATGTATTTGATGTCCAATCTCTGTTTGCAGTTCAGAAACACGACACAATTATACAGTTTGGGTTGTGATTTTTATACAGAAGATGTGTACACTACATTCCACCGTGAAGTCGTTTCAACCACTACCCAAGAAAACAGAGCATCGACAATTCACAGGTGTGTCTCTAAATAGAAACACGACGCTCTGATTGTCGCCCCTGATCACATGGGAGATAATCTACTTACCACCCCATCACACACACACACACACACACACACACACACACACACACACACACACATACATACATACATATATATATATATATATATATATATATATATATATATATATATATATATATTTGTGTGTGTGTATAGCTGATAGTATGGCTGGCATATATATATATATATATATATATATATATATATATATATATATATATATATATATATATATATATATATATATATATATATATATATATATATTATAATTATGGTAGTGGGGAAGAGGAATGGAGGGGGTGGGTGTGATTCAAACATTCCTTCTTTAATTTAACTTCTGTTCCCTTAAATTAATGTGATAGATCTATTAGACCACAAAAAGTAATTGTAAGTATGTAATTGTGTTACATTTAGAGAACATGTGTGTGTGCGTGTGTGCGTGTGTGCGTGTGTGCGTGTGTGTGTGTGTGTGTGTGTGTGTGTGTGTGTGTGTGTGTGTGTGTGTGTGTGTATGTGCATGTGTATAAGTGCATGTGTGTTTATATGTGTGTGTATTTGTGTGTGTGTGTGTGTGTGTGTGGTGTGTGTGTGTGTGTGTGTGTTGTGTGTGTGTATGTGTGTGTGGGGTGTGTGTGTGTGTGTGTTGTGTGTGTGTGTGTGTGTTTGTGTTGTGTTGTGTTGTGTATGTGTTTTTTTTTTAATTTGTTTTATTCTGTCTGTGTTTGTGTATGTATGTGTGTGTGTGTGCGCGCGCGCGTGTATGTGTGTGTGCACGCGTATGTGTGTGTGCGTGCGTGTGTGTGCATGTGTGAGTGTGTATGTGTTTGTGTGTGTACACGTGCTCGTTCGCGCTCCAGTATGTGTGCATGTATGTATACACTTGTGTGATTTGTGCGTGTGTGCGTGCTTATGTGCATACATACACACATTCAATGATTCATAGTAGAACGCTTGTATAATGTTTCGTATCTGTTCGCTGGTGTGTGTGTGTGTTTGAGTGTATGTGTGTGCGTGTGTACGTGTGTACGTGTGTGCGCGTGTATGTGTGTGCGTGAATATGTGTGCGTTCATGCCTGTGTTTTATGTGTGTGTATGAGTCAGTGTGTGTGTGCGTGCGTGCGTGCGTGCGTGGTGTGTGTGGTGTGTGTGTGGGGGGGTGAGTGGTGTGTGTGTTAGTGTGTGTGTTAGTGTGTGTGCGTGCATCTTTGACTGTCTCTACATATGATACAAGAAATAAAACGAACAAACAAAGAAAGAAAAAACAACAAAAATCACCTCCACCCCTTTAAATAATAAAGAATCTGAAAGAACTCAACCTCACGTTCAATAGTTTCATCTGTCCCTTGTCAGTCCTAAGCCCAATTGCAAACCCACATGCATTTGTTTATCATGGAAAGGGAACTGAACAACTCAAACTAAAACAAGCAAAAATACAAAAGTTTGCCAAGAAAGTTTCTTATTAAATTGTTATTTATTTCCAGCATAATCGCATTATTAAGCAATGTTTTGTCCAAATGACATTAATTCAAAAGTTATATTGCGCAAATTGCACACTGTAACGATGAGTACTATTATATTTCGACTTTTGTTTGCATAAACAAGAACTTAAACAAACTATGGTATTAAAAGTCCTTAATTTTAAACATTACCAGCAGTCTTCTTCCTGTGCAAACGCAGATGAAAATGGAAGTTTAAAAAATTATGTCTCCCTGTATAGTTCCTCTGTAAGCAGGATGTTGCTGCCACATCCCTCTATTATTAGATTAGAGACTAAGATTTACAGAACCCCCATCTTTCGCAATCGCCAGCAGTAATCATGTACAATTGGCCGGTTTGTGCAGGGTCAAAACAATGTAGCCTGTAGCCACTTTGCCTTTACCTGCTTCAATCATCCCCAGATAGATATTTTGGGGAGGAAAATTGAAATCAGAAGTAGATGAATTTGCATTGCCAGTAGCGGCTATCGTGTTCTGGGCATTCCAGGCAGGGTTGGGATGGGTGAGAACTTTCATAAACCGAAATAGTTTTTGTAAATAACTACTTAAAAATCAATCACAGCCACATGGATTATTGCAACAGTAAAGTATATGCTATAAAGAGTCTCCACATACCAAAAAGTGAAAAAGTGGCCGATAGCTGCTTCTGGCAGGCAACCCTCGATATGCTGAATTATCTGCAATAGCAAATAGAACAGTACTGGATCCATTCTAATAATCATCTTCACACAAAAAGACAGCAAGTGTTTCTTCTTCTCTTGTTGTTGTTGCTGTTGCTGTTGTTCTTGTTCTTCTTCTTTGAAAACGCACACACACAGACACACGCACGCACACACACACTAATACCGTAAAATCTCTAGCATAAGCCCACCATCTAGCAAACGCCCACCCCCACTTTGGGCCAAAGGTTGTGCACAGGGGTAACTACCTAGCAAACGCCCACCCTGCTTTTTTCAAAGAGACTATGCTCACTTTCACTAGGATTTGTGCAGACTGTTCTAAAAGTCATCTTTTCCCCCTTCTTTACCTTTTGGTGTCTCTTTCCTTTTTTCTTATTCTTTGTCCCCGTCTCCTCACTCCCACCCATCCCAAACAAAGCGAATTAAAATTACGTCATGCTTTTTCCACTGACGTCTTTCGTCTGTCAGTGACGTACCGGTACTTTGACGACGCTTCCTGATGGCCGCCGGAAGTTGGTTCTTGAATCTCTCTGTGCCATTTTTGCAAAATCCCAAGGGACAGTCTTACACTGTATCTTTCAAATTGGAAGCCCTCCAGTATCTGGATAATGAAGCAAGTGGGAATGTTTCGGAGTGTGCCCGTGAATTTTCTGTGGATAGGTCAAGTTCTCCACTCACACAACCTAACTTACATGCTTTCCGGGTTTGTATTTACTCAATTACACGGTTAAGCACAAAAATTACTTTGTCCAAAGGGGTCTATCCCTAGCAAACGCCCACCCCCAATTTTGCCCTAAATTTGTGCACAGGGGGGGGGGGGGGCGTATGCTAGGGATTTCACGGTGTGTATATTATATATATATATATATATATATGACATATATATATATATGACATATATATATATATATACATATATATATATATGACATATATATATGTATGTATGTATGTATGTATGTATGTATGTATGTATGTATGTATGTATGTATGTATGTATGTATGTATGGCAGTCACGGGAGTTTATCAAAGTGTCATTCTGATGCGAATGATGGCTAGTTACAGGTGCTGATATTGATTCAACACTAACGCAGACAACTGCTGGTATTGATACAGTCTGGGCGCTGGGCTCACGCCCAAAGCTCCGTCAGTAGGTGATAACAGCTCAATGCTTATACCTACAATCAAGTGATGTTTTGATTTTAAATAATGTTGATATTCTTTTCAGCTGTGACACCTGTATTGCCTGTGAGATGAAAAAAAGTATCAAAAAGTTGCAATATGGCTGCCATTTGGTGAAGTACTTAGTGACAGGCTCTATGATCAGTGGCTTTCCAACCCATGGAGCTCCACTTTACAGCTTAGTCTTTAGTGATTGACTGTGACTCTCTGACTAGGAGGCTTGACTTGAATAGTTCTTACGTGCTGCAGCCCTGGGAGCCAGTTGGCCTTTGGAGTACATCTCCAACGTTGAATGTATATATGCCATCTTGGCCAAGAGAGTGCGGCTGTGCTGTGGGCAAGACATATCTACGACAATAACATATCTGCCCAATTTCCGAAACAGCAGCTACCTCCCCTGCTGTTTTGGAGGTCATCATTGAACACGACAGACAAAAACAGCATACTTGAAAACAGGCATATACACTAATTTTCGGTCAGTGTTTATTTACAACCTCACAGTAGTTCCCGTCTGTAATGAGTGAAACAGAGTGCGTATTCTAGGTGAACTTTCCTTCTCTTTTGCTCAGAGTATTAAGCTGGGTAACGCCTAACACGAGTACAAAAAGTAGGCCCAATGCTAACGTGAAGAGCTAACAGCCATAGTAAGTTGCTAGAGGTGCGACACTGAAGCAGATAAAGACATTGCCCATCCCTCTTATTGATACAGGCATGACAGTAACCCAGACAGTTGCCATTGACACACATTAGTGTCGGCACGACACTAATGCAGAGTTACTGGTTGCACGCGTTTGATGATTATAACCTCGACACTAACGCAGATAAAGCGGAGACAGTCACAAGGGTAGTATAGCAACAGCATATGCACTGATGCTAGCGTGACGGTTATGAAGAAAACACTACTGAACCTATTAGAAAGGTGCATTATTATCACTGTGAAACGTACACAGTGGATAGATTAAAAGACACAACGTGTCAGATGGGTCTGGGAGATGGTCGTGGATACATGATCGTGAAATAGGGGCAGGAAGAAAGAAAAAAACAGAGAATGTACTGAGGTTACCCAAATGGAATGAGTAAACAAAACAGAAAGAGAGAGAGAGAGAGAGAGAGAGAGAGAGAGAGAGAGAGAGAGAGAGAGGAGAGAGAGAGAGAGAGAGAGAGAGAACAGAGAGAGAGAGAGAGACAGAGAGAGAGAGAGAGGAGAGAGAGAGAGAGAGAGAGAGAGAGAGAGAGAGAGAGAGAGAGAGAGAGAGAGAGAGAGAAAACTGACGCAGCTATGTAGACAAGAAGCGAGGGTTTCTGCTTGCAGCTAAACACAAACATAACCTACATAAATGTGAGCCCTAGAAAACACAGCTCAATGATAGCCAGTAAAGTAAAGGAACAATTATGGCTGATTTTTCTTCTGCAGCATTGTTTTCTCTTTATTTCTGTATGTCAGTTTTTGTTCTGTTTTATTTCTTTCATTACTGTCTTTATCCACTGTATTTTATGGACATTCAGATTTCTTGCAATTTTACAATTATTGTTCTGTAACAGTATACGCTTTTATGTGGTGCTTTTTATTTTTGTTATTTTATTTTGGTGTATTTAGCACAGACATTTGATCACAGCTATGATTGTGCTGCTGCTGTCATTTTTATCCTTAAGCACCTTGAACTTTCTACTTTTATTTTTTGTTTTCACTTTACTGTTCAGATTTCATTCCAACCTTGTCTTCAACCAGGAAAAATGACCGTGGTTGAGTATAACTCCATGTCCAGAAATAGAAACCCCACACAATAATTGTAATTATCTAAGAAGGGTTCAAACCAAAACCTGTGTCAATAAGTGATGTTAGCAAAGTACCTAAGTATACAGTAAAATATTGTTATTCTTTGAAATAATTATCATGTTGAAAATACTTGAAAACTGTCATACACGCAAATTATTCATCCATTATGAGTGCACATTCTGGGTGACA
>JASPKP010000608.1:0-27500 GCA_030674155.1 Stramonita haemastoma | reverse complement strand
AATCAAAAAAATTTGGGGGGGGGAAACAAGCCCTCAAAATAAATCTCTAGCCCAGCTTATATCAAACCATCTAAGGATTAAAAAAAATATACGCTTTTAATCATACCACCAGAATTAAAACGAGAGGAAACTCGTAATTTATAACTATAAACCTAACAAAACTATCAGGGCACCCAAGCACATTTCAACGGATTGATGAAATGAAAAAGGAAAAAACTTTTTTTTTCTAGCAATGATCATTTATTAGGATTATGAAAACTTTTGGAATTGAAAAAAGAAATCTGGTTTATATCAATAATTATTGTAAGAGTATCTTTAATATTTTTTTCAACACTTTATAAGAAAAAAATCTTGAAAGAAACCTATGTATCAACAAGTCAATAGAAAATTTTGGAACATTACATAGTGATCAACTCTTCAGTATAAAGGGAGGAACCTTATCATGACACCAATCAATAGGAATGAAAGTTAATACTTCATACCAACTAGTTCAATAGGAAGGGAAAAACTTCATAAACACCAACTTACTACACAGGGAAGAACTGTAAACCTTGAAAAGAACTAGATTAATCTGAATCAAAATCTTACACGTGGAAAGTGACACAGATGAAACGGGGCGTGGACTCCATACACTACAGCAGGCCCTTTTCCCCAGTACTACAACTGTCAAGAGTTAGCTTTAGCTTTAAATAACATTTGTCTATAATAATAATATAATAATAATAATTATTAATAATAATAATAATAATAATAAAAATTGATGATGATGATGATGATGATGATGATGATGATGATGATGATGATAATAATAATATTAATAATAATAATAATAATAATAATAATAATTAATCATAATAATAATAATAATTAAAAAAAACAACGACAAACAAAAAACATTCGTCTGCATGTCTTTTCTCTTGCACAAATAGAAACACTAATATGATGATGATATATGGGATTTATATAGCGCTTAATACCGTTTTTGAGGAATGAAGTATTTTCCGCTAGCAGTAAGTCAAACCCCTCTTTCCCTTTAGTGTGTTCTCTCATGCAACTGTTGTTCCAAGCAATGCAACCAATGTGAAGGTAACTAGATTGGCAACAAAATATGAAGGGAAGAGTTTTATACCTAATAACACTTGGCTCAATAACAACTACCTAATAACAACTAGAAATAAAAGGAAATAACTTCTTTGATATCAACCAACTCATTCCAAGGGAACAATTTTACTTTTTTTGACACCAACCCATATTAAGAAAAATAACCTTTTACCGTGTACCAGCGAACTCAACCTGAAGGACAGAACTTTTTGCTTTTGATAGAACCAACTCAATATAAAGGAAGAGCCTGCTAACACCAACTAATGAAATATGGAGGGGAAAACTTTTTATACTCTGATACAAAAAACCAAAGAAAATATGAAAGGGGAAGCTCTATACTTTTGTAATAGCCCCGAATCTGAAGAAAAAAAGTTTACAGTTTGATAACTATCTTGATACCAAGCTTGGAACTTTATTCTTTGAGCCAACTTGTTCAATAGCAAGGGGATAATTTATTCTATGACACCAACTTATTTCATGGAATGAAATAACAACAACCCAAACTTAGTGACAACTCAAGTGGAAGGGAAAGAGATCTACACTAACCAACCAAGTGACTTGATGTAAAAGAAAAAAGCAAACACCTTATACCTTGATAAACCAGTTAGATTTGAAGTCAAAACTACGTGTCAAGCTATTGAGGTAAAACGTGTAACTCTCATACATTAAGCACTTTTTCAGTATTGCCGATATTTTCAAAGGTTATCAGAACACTGGTTTTTTTCTGTCGTTATATAGCTCCAGCGAAGATATCCGATTTATGGACTGTGGTCGCAAGCCGTCCTACTTTGGTCATGCAGAAAACTAAAAATAGAACAATTCTTGAAGCATCAGTGCTATGCAAGCTAAGGATGCTATAATCATTATTTTTCTGCATATCATCTCTTTTGCAAATCATGTCTCTATCACGGTATTCTCCGGAGTAAAACATTTCCAAGGGGTCAGTACCCCCAAACCCCTCTTTCCCTGTGCTGCTGTTCCCTTATACAGCTGTTTTCCCATACCGTAGAACTGAGTCACAGTTAAGGAATCCGTGTCAAAGAGTTAATAGTTAGAATCAAACTGGTGAAGTGTTAGGGGTTTGCGGCATGGGGCAAGAACTAGGGGTTAGAGTGGGTGTTGACAGCTCCAGGGAACAGCACTACAGGGAAAAAGGAGTATCGGGAAAAGTACTGCTCTTTCTTCAAACATCCTGCACTCGGCTTGTGCATAGTTTTCTCTCTTAAGCTGATTCCGCAAAGTCGAGGTAAATTGATTTGTTTCTGTGAAAATTAATAGGCGATGCTACTATAGTAATGAAATAGCAAAGATTTGATAACAACAAACGTCTGAAGCCCGAGTGTACATTTCCAGGAGTTTTCATTCCGTCTCTGTTTTGTACAAGTACATCTGATCCGAAATCATATTTAAAATTTTGAGCATTTTTGGCGCCAAAACAAAACCACGTTGTAAGCCAGTAAAAGCCTTTACAATGTTCTTTTCAAATGCAATCAAAATAGAAAATTGAGTCGCACCTGCGCGCGCTGCGTGCGCGCGCGCGCGCGCGTGTGTGTGTGGTGTGTGTGTGTGTGTGTGTGTGTGGTGTGTGTGGTGTGTGTGTGTGTGTGTGTGGTGTGTGTGTGTGTGTGTGTGTAGTGTGTGTGTTTGTGTGTGGTGTGTGTGTGTGTGAGTGTGTGTGTGTGTGTGTGTGTTGTGAGTGCCTATTGTATTTGGGATCTAATCCTCGCCCTATCTCAGTATAAGAAAAAACGTCCTCATTTACCACAAGCTGGGATATGAAGAAAATGACCTTTTACTTTGGAACCGAAAAATTAAAATAGAAAGAAAAATTTTTTAATACTTGTAGTAGCAAAATATTCAAGAAAGAAAATACTTAGGAACCATTTCAACATGGAGGAAGATCTTTATACTTCGACAGTCTTGGTACCAACTAAAAAGGTAAAAAAAAAACAAAAACTTTATCTTTGATAGCAATAACTCAATACAAAAGGTTTTTTTCCCTAATTTTGACACGAACTATTCAATATACAAGAAAGAATTTTTAAATTGATACCAGCTAACTTTTATGAGCGAAAGAAACTTTTTGCTTGGACACCAAATAAACTCCTCAAAAAAACTTACTTTTATGTTTTTGATCCCCTAACAATCACTTTGAAGGGGAACTATCATCCTTTACACAAACTAAAATAGGAAGGGGAAAAACACAAAATTTAAAACCTCCTCAATAAAAAGAAAAGGTTTGTGGACTTTGTGCCAACTAATACAAATGAAGGAATTTTATACCCCATAACCAAATAACTCAAAATGAAAGAAAAATATTCAATAAAAAGAAAATTGGATACAAAAATAAATGTAAAAAGGACAGTTTTTTATACTTTGATACCAACTACTCAAATGTAGCAAAATAAATGTTTTATGAAAATAAATGAACAAAAATAAAAGACCTTCTGATATGGTAAGACTAACTGGTATTGGGGAAAGAGCTTTACACTTTGATATCACCTAAAGGATTAAGGAAACCCTCTACACTCTGACAGTATAAAAACAATGTGAAATAACTGTAAAACTTGTATATGCTTATTTGACATGGAGGGAAACAGCTTTTGTTTTAAAATTCAAAACAAACCTGATAAAAAATTAATTTTAATATATAAAGGGGGAAAAAACTTTTTATTTTTGTTTTTAAACCCAAAGTTTTAAACTGAAAAATGGCCTTTCCTTGAATAAAAACTCCCCCCCACCATATAGGAAAAAGTTTAAAACTTAAACAATCTAGCCCAATCGGAGGAAGAAAATATCCCACTGATGCAACTACTCGATATGAAGGAAAAAATTTTTATGCCTTAAGCCACAAACCCCAAAAAAGAAAGAAAGATTTCTTTTTCTTTCATACCACGGCCCCGCGCAGCACCCAACCGGACTGTCTCGACCGGACCCCAAAACGCCCGAGCCAAAGGACGCGACCGACCCCCGGGGACCAGACATGGAAGCGACCTACCCGACCCGCCCCGACACACGCGAAGCGACACGACGCGACCAAACCGACACGGCGCGGAAGGCACGGCACAACACGACCCCACAACTTTTAAAACGGAAAAAATAAAAAGGCCTTTACTGAGTTGTGTAGTTCCATTCCTGACATGCAAAACGTGGCAGAAATCCCCAGCAGTCACTGGGCAGTGCAGTGTTTCCACGGGAAGTGTTCCGCGGTGGAAGTGTTCCATGGTGAAGTGTTCCGTGGTTAAATGTTCGGTTGGGGCAGCGTTTTTAAGGTGTTGCCACTGCGGTTTAGTTTTCCATGTAATTAGCAGGCCTGAAAAGGGAAAAGCAGTGGTAAGAACACATATAAACGATTTAATTTAACAAGATATCATGCTTGGCCCAAAATTCCAACATTCTTTGGCCCAATTGAAATGTCTATTTGTTTGGGGGTCCCCTGCTAAAGTGAACATCTTGCCTCGCTTACAAATATCCCTTTGTGCTAGAATGCAGGGTGCTACACCAACCAAGTAGCCCGAATAACCCGATCAAAAACACCCCCCTGTGCTACCTGGAAAACACACGGCTCTGCCAGGAACACATTATCCCCGAAACACTGTCGAAAAACAAACTCCGTGCCCCACCGACTCTGGAGGATTAAGAGAGGAAATACCCTCCACGCCTGGAAGGTTATCCCCCCCAAGTGGACAATAAAAACTTTCAGAGGTACCCCGGGAACTGGAGCCGGGCTCATGAAATTTAAAAAACCACAAAATCGGAAATGATTTTTTCCCTGGAAGCGCATCCTTGATCCCTTTTTTATTTTACTAGCCCTAAAGCAAAAACCCTGTTGTTGCACACATTATTGTGGGTGTTTTTAAAAACTTGGATTTTTGGGGCCATAAAAAAAAACTTTTGACCCCGGCTTTTTCACGAAGTTTTTCATTACTCCGAATATTGTACAAAGAATATTACCTGTTTTTATCATCTTTAGTGGTATCACATCTTTATCATCATCATCATCATCATCATCAAATCATCATCATCATTATACTATTATTATTACATTTTATTATCCCATCTCATTAGTTCTAAAAGACTAGATTTCAACTCCATATTTTTTCGAGACTGAGGGGGGCTATTATTATTATTATTAATTATTATTATTATTTTATTATTATTATTATTATTAATTATTATTATTATTTTATTTATTATTATTTTGTGGGTCATTTGTGTAAAAAAAAGTTAAAATGCCCAATATTAAAATGTTATGCTTTAAACTATGTAAAGATTGTTTCCTTCATTACATACACTTAGAAATGAGCTTTACCCCCATAAAAGAAATACAAAAAAGGCCTTCTGAGAAGAGTACGCTGCCATGGGTAAAGCCCCTTGAAAAAAAAAAGGCCATATACGCAAACTTCTTATAAATTTTTTTCTAATTAGTGATTTTTCCAACCCTGATGTCGAAACAGAGTATTTGTTTTGAGTATTCAGAAGCTTAAGCTATGAAAGGGGCCAACAACAACAGATCACATCTGGTATTACCTTTATGGGTGCTTCCACTAGCTCGTGCCGCATCCTCCAGGCATTGAAGTACCTGGGGCGGGAACATCTTGACAAAAGATTTTTCTTTGTGGGAACGCTCTGACAGGCCGGTGTTTTCCATGACCCCAAAATTGCGTTGCATCGCCATTGGCGTCCGACAAGTCAAGGTCCCGCTTTCCGACTTCGGCATGGGATGCCCGAATGTTTCTAGAAAAGAAAAATCAAGGTTTTTTAACCCGGCTTCCCAACGCATGCACGCACGCACCAATACAGGGCACGCACGGGGAAACGCAACGCACGCAACACACCAAAGTGCGTGGCCATTCAAAACAACAAAAGAGAGAGAGAGATAGAAGAGAGGGGAAGAGGAGGAGAGAGGAAGAGAGAGAGGAGAGGGGAGAGGGGGAGAGAAAAGAGAGGAGGAGAATAGAGAGAGAAGAAAACAGACAGGACAGACAGAAGACGACAGACAGACAGACGGGAAGACAGACAATAGACAGCCCGGAGGGAGGGAGAGAGGGAGAGAGGGAGATAGGGACAGGGGAGAGAGGGAGATGGAGAGGAGAGGAGAGAGGAGGGGGGATGGGGGAGAAATTTATATATTTATTGTATTGTATTGTATTGTATTGTATTATAAATATAATATTTGTAAAAATTTTGGGGGGATGTATTTTATCTCCCGAGGGGAATTGGGGGCGGGCGCTTGCGCTCGGCGAGGCGAGAGAGAGGAGAGGAGAGAGGAGAGGAGAGAGGGGAGGAGAGAAAGAGAGAGAGGGAGGAGAGAGAGAGAGAGAGAGAAGACAGACAGACGGCCAGCCGACAGACGCCCAGAAGACGGGCCCAGGGGAAGAGAGCAAGAGAGAGAAGTGAAGAATAGACAAAGGGGACGAAGACAGGAGTGAGAGGACGAGACAAAGAGACAACAGAGTGAGAAAACAGAGGACAAAGAGACGGGGGAGAGAGAGAATAAACACTGATGCCCGAAAACAAAGTTAGCCCCTAAAAAGGCTATAGAGTTTTCCTAGATTTCGAACCCGTTTGTCTGGAGATAGGGAATTGGAAAAAAAAAGTCACATATCGCACACACCACATGATTTGACAAAAGTTAAACAAATGCAAACGATACGATACAACAAATAGTAGTAAACAATACCGTACAATACAATACAATATTAACACCCCCAAGTACGATACAAAGAAAACGCCCAATAAAACAACAATTACAGCAAACTACAACAAGATGACATACGGGTAGGGGCCAACCTTATTGGGGTTTCCACTTTGGTTCGTGCCGCGTCCCAGGCATTGAATACCTAGGACGGGGAACAGCCTTGGATGGAAGGATTTCAAGACAAAAACTTTGAGTCATTTTCAAAACGAATGCCTGCACAAGGGGCACACAACACACACAACACACACACACACACACACACAACAACCACACACACACACACACACACTCTCTTCTCTCCTCTCTCTCTCTCTCCCTCTCTCTCTTCTTTTCCTTTCTCTCTCTCTCTTCTCTCTCTCTTCTCTTCTCTATATATATATATATTTTTATATATATACATAATAATAAATATGGATAGAAAGAGAGAGGGAGTGAGGAAAAGGGGGGGGAGGGACAGGAAGGGGGAAGGAGGGGGGAGGGGGACAGAGGGGGAGTGGATATATATATATAATATATAAATGTAAGAGAGAAGAGAGAGAGAGAGGAGAGGAGAGAGAGAGAGAGGGAGAGAGGAGAGAGGGAGAGAGAGAGAGAGAGGGAGAAGAGAGGAGAGAGGGAGAGAATGAATGTATATATGTTGTGTATTCCTCCTTTCAGAAAATGCGTTTCTAGGGATGTTTTAGCAATTAACGGTGTCTAAGCTTTTCTTCACTCAATGCGGCGATTTTTTGGTCTGTGTCGAATTCTTATTGTTACAATCATGAAATTTTGATACCCCCGTTTTAATCTTGACAGTGCTTAAAAACCCCTCGGGGACACTTTGTCATCATCTTTCATAACTTTATTTTAGTTTCTGGTGCTTTCTTTCATTCGTTTTTATACAGCATGCGGATATCAAAAAGGCCCCATAAAGGTCTGGAAAATTTTGTCTCTTTCGTAAGTTATGGAAACACGGGAATTTTCAACATAAATCAAAACTTACAGCGGTACTCGAAAAACAAAAGCACAAAAAAGAGAAAACATTGAGGGGGAATTACCCCTGTGAGGTTTGATACGTGTGAAATCACGAAAGTCAGAGAAGGGCCAGAACTAAGATGACCAACATGACTTTTTGACTCTTGCTAAGACTTTTTAAGGAATCGGGGCGAGGGTGGGGGGGAGCCGGAAGGTCGAGCAAATGTTGAAACAAAGTTGGGGGTTGGATGTGTCCTTTCCCCTTGAGCACTGTTTTCAGGGTTTTTTAACTGGCGTGCCATTTAGGACACCAAACCCAATGCGACGCCTAGTCTGCCATCTTTGTGATCCCAGAGTAAGGTTCAAAGGCTCTGATGAAGTTTGAAATCCGCATCGTTGAGCCTTACCGAAAAACTCCGGGACAAATTTGATTTGGGAAATGTGAAAGATTTGAGGTACAGTGTGAGCATGTGCACGCAGGCATAGACAGGTTGTACTCCGGTCCCAAGAAACCGGTGAAGAATGCAAAGGTAGCCCTTTCATGGAAGGAGGCTTTTGCAATTCTTACCTTTAACATCTGCTGCATGTCGTTTGTCCGATGTCCCCCGAGCCCCAGCCTCATGCTTCATCGATTTGATCCCTGAATTGTTTCAGAGTTTACGAGTCATGAAAGAAAATAAATGCAAAGCGCCCAAACTTTATCAATTTTTGTTTTCCAGCCTATTTGGGTCTGATCCTAGTTCCCGGGCAACAATGCTAGGCCTGCACTGGATTCGCCCTTTGAGGGGTGGTCTTTCAGGGGGTTTTGCCTTGAGGGGCTTGGTCTTTCAGGAGTTTGCCCTTGAGGGGGCTGGTCTTTCAGGAGTTTGGCCCTTGAGGGGGGGTTTCTTTCCGGGTTTGCCCTTGAGGGGGGGCTTTAGGAGTGGGCCTTCAGGGGCGGGTTTTTAGGAGTTTGCCCTTCGGGGCTGGTCTTTCAGGATTTTGTGCCCTTAAAGGTTTCTGGTCTTTCAGGAGTTTGCCCTTCGGGGCTAGTTTTCAGGAGTTTGCCCTCCAGGGGCTGGTCTTTAGGATGTGCCCTTCAGGAGTTGGTCTTTAGGGTTTGCCCTTGGGGGTGGGTCTTCGGGTTTTGCCCTTTAGGGGCCTGTTTTGCATGCAGGTTTTTGCCCTTCGGGGCTTTTTTGATTTTGCCCTTCATTGGTCTGTTTTGCATGCAGGATTTTCCCCCTTCAGGGCTGTTTTGCATGCAGGGATTTTGCCCTTTAGAAGCTCAACCCTTCAGGGGCTAGTGTTTCCGCATTGCTCCTTGTCTCCGGTGGTTACCCGTCCTCCCATCGGTCTTAAATAGGCCCAAGTCAAGTCATGTGGGTGAGGCCAATTCCATGGGCCGGCTCCAGCATGGGTGCTGCGGTGTCTTTCACAACCTGAAGTAGACGGGACAGATCCGGAGATTTGGAGATGACCTGGGGAAAAAAAGAGAATCCCCTATACGATCCATATCACAATATCCATGGCAAAAACTTTTGAGAGGTCGCTGATTTTTTTTTTTTTTAATGATTATGGTTTTTTATTATCTCCACTTAGTTCAAAGATCCCTGTTTTTTAATTGTCTATTTTGGCAGCCTTTTGGGAAATATGAAAAAAACTTTCTGACGGAGGAAAAGGGTGTCCTACCAAAAGGTCTTTTGAATGGTGTTCGTAAGATAATCTTTTTTTTATCTCTGAGTTTGTGAAGATGTTCTATAAAAGGTTTCTGGGTGTGTGCAAGATAAATAAAATGAAAATTTGAATTCAAATTAAATAGAAAAACCAAATGGGAAAAGTATAGACTACAGCCAGATCATAGACAACGCCCTGATTGCTTCTATTAGGGATTGTGTTTTAGCGTTAAAATTAAATTTACGAAGAGAAATATTGCGCCCCCGGGAACCCGGGTTCGATTCCTGGTCGAGGGGATTTTTCCCCGGAGTTAACCATCATTTCTGACTCCACCCCCCCCCAAAAGCCTTGATGAGATATAAAAACCAAGGGCCCCTGTGGGAAGCACGGGAAACTTGCGCACACGTTTAAAAAACCTTTTTCCGTTTTTCGCAAGAGTAGGGCCAAACGGTGCCGGTTGGGTACCAATGACAGTTTACAAAACGCCTACACACGGGGGCTGGATGTAAAAAGCACACGATTTCTTAATCCATTATCTCGATATAAAGAATAAAAAATTTTAAAAAAACTTAGCCGCAAATTTTAATACCCTCCCCAGTTGAAAATTTGTTTTCTTAAAAAAATTTTTTGTCTTATATTTCCCAGTACTCATTTTCGACAGAAAATTTCTTACTTAGCTTTTGGAGACATTTTTTTTAACGAACGGTAGGGTACTGGTTTCGGCATTCATTGTTAGGATGGTTTTAAAACCATTTTCAAAGACAATTTATAACGTGGGAAATCTAACCAATAATTATACTTGGGTAGTAAACAAACAACAGCACTCCCTGATGTAAAGTTAGGTATCCCGACTTTTATACAACCAAAACAAAATGAAAAATGGGTTTACATTTATGGGATTGCCCAGATTGTTTCTTTCCCAAATTTTAAAATAATATCGGCTACTCTTTACTTTTTTCTTTCATGTCAAGGATAAATGAAATAAGCACTCGAACTTTTTTTTTTGAAATCCAGTCGCCGTGATTTTTAACCCGGTTTTGTAAATTTTTTCGGCACTGTTTGAAGAAATAGGTCCCCTTTTTAAATTGCCGTTTCAGAAACACATCCTTTAACTGAAAAAAAAAACAAGTAAACCATAGAAAAATATGGTGGATTTTTTTCCTTTTTTTTTTTTTTTATACAGAATTGGGATGAATTTTTCCCTAAGCTACACCACGTTTTTTACATAACCTATTTCGGGGAAATTTTGTGGCCATGATGATGGTAGGGAAGGGAGACGAAGGCAGAGTGGATTCCTCCTCAGGGGTGCGCTGCAGGCATTTCATGTTGAGGTTTTTTGTGGCCCCTTGATGTTAAAGGTTTGTGTGGCCTTGATGTTGGGTTTTTCTGTTCCGTGTTCAGGTTTGGGTTGGTCTTGATGTTGAGGTTTGTGTGGTCCTTGATGTGGGGTTTTTGTGGGGTTTCTTAAAGTTGAGGTTGTGGGTCCTTAAATTTTTGGGGTTTGTGTGGTCTATGTTGAGTTTTGTGTGGTCTTGAAGTTGAAGTTTGTGTGGTCTATGTCGAGGTTTGGTGGTCCTTGATGTTGAGGTTTGTTGGTCCTTGTTCCCAAACCCAAATCTTCTCCGGTGTCTGTGATGTCAGGCCTTTGCCATGGAGGTCGCTGGCCACCCAGTTTTACCTGAACAAAAAAAAAGTAGTTCATAAGGTAGGTGAAAAATTATACGCAATATTCTTTTTTTAATCTCAAAGAAAGAAAAATTTAACCCATGTTATACAATGACAATTTTACTGTTTTAAATTTAAACCTTTGTAAAATATTCACAACGAACTGAATTCAGATAAATTGAAAATTGAATTGAATACCATTCGTACAGCTTTTAATTGGGGCAATTTGGGATTCTCCCCTCAGGGGGGTGCATGCCACAAGGGCCAGTACCACTACAAAAAATGTCCTTTTTTAAAGTGATAAGTTTCCTATGGAAGGGCTTTATTTAACAGAATCTTTCTTGGTGTGGGGTTTTCTTTTACGTGCGTGAAGATTTCTGCATGCAGGGGACCTTGTTACCATCCGTTCCGAAAGACTTTATGCAGGCCACCACTCCCGTCTATTGGACGGATAAAGTTTCGGGCAATAAAAGGGGATCATTCTAGACCATCGTCTCCCAAATTACCAGTAATGGACAACAATTATGACATAAAAGAAAAGAGCGTAGTAAAAGATTCATATCCTCCATCTCTTTAACACACAAAATGACATGAAAAGTTTTTTTAATTGGATATCAAATTATTTTACGTTTTTTAATTTTTTGTTCCCTTTTTCTGTTAAGAAAAAGCCAAACCCAATCCTAAATGTAGAGTCAAGCAAATTTAAACTGCGGACAAAAATGTTTAATATCAGAAAAGTCAAATTAATACAATAACAACAAACTTTAAAACTTGTTCCGTTTTCCGGAAGAGTAGGCCGTTTTTGGCGGGTAGGAAAAGGATGTTTTTTAAAAAAAACAAAAAAACCCCCCCCCATGCCACAGGGTGTTTAGACATCTTGTTGAAGTCGGAAAGGGAACAACCTTAGCGGTTAGCAAAAATTGTCGATAAGCAAAAATTTCAATCTTCATCAACATCGGGCGTGAACCTCGGAACGAAAAAAAATTGTAAAGATGATAAAATTCCCATTACCAAGCAAAAAACCACATCGTTCCATTCAACTTATTGTCAGTTTTTTTTGTGATCACATCAAAATGCTCTGCAAAAAAATTTCCCGCAAAAAATGCATAAAAAATGTTTAAAACACAAGATTCCATTTCCACCTGTTGATGTAAAAGTTGCCGCCACCCTTTAATATTAGGAACGTTAAACCAAAATATTTTTTCTTGGTCATTTCTAATTTTACTAATATTTGACAATATTGAAAAAATTAAAAAAAATCCCGCTGTGGAAGAAGGGAGAAACTCGACATCTTTCCATTTCAAGCATTAACATAATTCGAGTAAGGGTTTACGCTTTTATTTAGGGGGGGGAGGGGGGATGGGGAGGGTTTTTGATTTAAAATCCACAAAAAACCTTCCCTTAACACTTGCTTTAATTCTGATCAAAAACAATCTTGCCTTGAAAGTTGGATGTGGTGTGGGGTGTGTGTGTTTTGTGTGTTGGTGTGTGTGTTGTGTGTGTGTGTGTGTTGGGGGTGTGGGTGTGTGTGTGGTTTTGAAGGGATTGATTATGACAGAAAACCAAACCTTTTTGGTTCACGACACCGCTTTTTCAATCAGTTTTCAAAACCACGGAAAAATGCCGGTTGGTTTTGACACAACTACACTACTTAGATCCAGCCCTGGTCCTTGTGAATGGGGCCACTAAGTTTAACATTTCTTTGGCAGCTTTGTCATGAAATTTTACAAAGCATGGATTTCCCCTAAGTTTTAAAAAATAAGGAAACTAAAGACCCAAACCTTGTTGGAAGGGGGCTTTCCTCTGAGGAAATCTCTGCTGCAAAGCCCCTATTCGAGTTTCCATACAATATCGATACTAAAAGGCCCTTACTAAGTAGCCTCCTTTTTAAATTAAAATTATCACCAGTGCTCTCTTCCATCATTTGTCTTTTCTATAAAAAAAACCAAAGGCAAAAACCGTTTATGTTCAAAATCCCACATTTTGCTTTCCCAGCTGTTTTAAGTGGTTTCACACTGAAGCAGATGTAGGCCGTTTGAAATGGCAAGAGAAATAAAAAGAAAAGAAAGAAACCCAAAACAACCACGGAACCCAAGAGAAAGATTTGCCCTGTGTGTTGTGTCCTTAAAGGGGTTTTTGTCCCTAGGGAGTAAGACCTTCAATTGCAAAAAACTGGTTTTTTAAACAATTAAAGGAAATTATTTTAAACTGCCGGGGGGACTTGTTTCTACAATTTTACTTGAAAAACCCCCCAAAAGATGGCCCCAAAAAGTACTTTATAAAAAAAAAAGCTTTGTCAGACTGCCCCAAACCAAAAAATTTACAAGATCCTTTACTTCCAAAGAAATCTGTTTTCTATTATAGCACGGTTCCAAGAAGAATTTCAGATTTAATTGTTTGTTTTTTTAATTTTCAGTTTGGGCATTACACCCCTTGGTAAAAAGGAAAGGGGAGGTTTTTTTAAAAACCCCGGGAAAAAAGTTCTTCCTTTTGGGATATTATTTTTGGGATATAGAAACTTTAGGAACAAACTGAAACCCCAATTTTTAGTTCAAGGATTTTCAGTACTCACGAATGTTTTACCATTTGGGTTTTTCTTTAAAAAAGGCTTTTTTTTGGGTTTGGGGGTGTGGGGGTACTTTCAGCAATGTTTTGTGACTTTTTTCTTTTGTTTCTGTCTCATACATATTTAATTTTGTGCGTGGAATGTGTTTTTTAGGACGTAACTATAAAAAGAAAATTTTTTTAAAGTAATGAAGGGGGGGAAAAAGAATTACAAAAAAAGATGCGAAGAATTTTAGAAAAAAAACCCCCTCAAACAAAAAAAGGGGGTCTTAGGCGTATTAAAGAAATGGGATCTTGGCCCCGTTTTCATTTTTTATTTCACCGTATATTTTTTTAAGGAATTCCCCCAAAAACCCCACAGGTTTATGGCATCTTAAAAAAGGGGCCCCCTAGGATATCCCCATTTTCTGTTGCTTTGAAATTGGGGGGCTGCAGTGCATTTATTTTTTGTGTGTTCGTTGGAAACTCCCCCGCACTGAGCTGTGCGGGGGCCCAAAATTAAAAATTTTCTTGATTTAGTGTAATATTTTGATCGTTTTTTCATTTACCGCTTTTTTTCCCCAAAAATTGCTAGTTCAGCAGGTGTTCTCTTTGTGGTTTGGTTACCCCAAAAAAAGCAAACCTTTAAAGGTTAGTAATGTGTATGCCTACTAGAAAAAATTTTTGGGGTTGGGTTGTTATGCACAAAATCGGGGAGGAGGGATCCCCAAAAGGCCCCTTTTGGGGACTCTTTTTTTGCCCCCCTTTTTTTTGGGTTTTGGGGGGTTGGGCGGAGTGTTTTTTGGGGAAGCACCAATTAAAGGGTGCCCTTGCACCCCAGGTCTTTTTTTTTTTTGGATGTTTTAATTTCAATAAAAAGGTATCCCCAAACCAAAAAAAAATTTAAAAAAAAAGTTTTTTTCAAGTTATTCAAATTTTAGGAAATGGCAAAATGAGAAAAAAAGGGTTGTGGGGCCCCTTTTGGCTTGGTATTTTTTAAAAAGTTTAAAAAAAAAGGAAAAAAAATTTGACTTATATTTACTTCAATGTAAAATAAGTGCTAGGGGGTTTTTAAAAACAAAAAAAATCTCAAAATACCCCACCCCCCCCTGAAAAAAATTTTAGCGAAAAGTGGGGGGTTTTGGTAACACTCCTTTTTTTTGGGGAGTTTTTACATTTGTGTTTGCGTTTTTTTGTGTGGGAACACCCCCACTGTGTTTGATGTTAAATTTTGGATTTGATAAAAAATTTTGTGTTTTATATGTTTGTTGGCAAAGGACCCGTTTTTTCCGGGGGACAGTGTATTGCCGGAAAATTTCTTTGGGGAGTATAGAAAAGCAGGATCATTATAGATGTGTAATCGGTGTGTAAGTTGATATTTGGGGGCGTAGTTTGTTACTGCCAAAAATTTTGGGGGATGATGGGCTGGGAAAAAAGCCCCTTTTGTTTTTTGGGGGGTTTAAAAGCCGTGGGTGGTTGCGGGTATTTTTTGATGGGGGTGTTGTTATGTGATTTGTGATTTTTTTGTGTGTCTGTGTGTTGGTGGGGAACACGATCCTACAGGCGGGTTTTTTTTTATTAAATTTTTTTTTTTAAAAAGCGTATTGTTGTATACCTGTACCGCTTTTTTTCCCTCATACTGATTCACCGGGCTGTTCTTTGGGGTTTTTGGGGGTTTACTACAAAAAAGGCCCCCCCAAAACCCCCCTGGCCCCCGGGGGTTTTAAACCCCGGGAAAATTTAAACCCAGGGGGTGTCGTTCCTGCCCCGTTGATAGGGGGGATGTATTTTGTCTCAAAAACCCCCAAAAAAAAGTGCTTTTTTTCCCCGGGAAAAGGGTACAAAAAGGGTTTTTAGACCCAAAAACAAAAAGTATGTTTTGTTGAAAAGGAAGGGGGATAATGTAGAAAACATCCAGGATTTTAGGGGAAAAATTTTGGGGCAGGATTTTTTTAAAAAAATTTTTTTGTATCGTGGTATTGTTTTGGGGATAAATTTTTTTCCCCTTGTTTTTTATTTTTTCATGCTGTTTTTTTTTGTTTTCCTTTTTTATTGTACGCAAAAATTGTTTTGGGGTTTCCCCTTTGCAGTAGGGCCCCTTGGGGGCTGCCCCCTTTTTTTTAAAAATTTTTAGTGGATGTTTTTTATGCCCCAATTTTGTATGCAGTTCAAAAAACGAAAAAAATTTTCTGTTTGGAAGTGATTTTTATACAGGGGAAAAGTGTAAAAATCTTTTCCCCCGGGGGAAACCCCAAAAGCTTTTGCAACAAAAAAGGTTTAAAACCCCTACCCAAAAAAACAGAGCATCGAAAATTTTAAGGTGTGTTCAAAAAAGAAACACGACGCTCTGATTGTCCCCCCCGATCACATGGGGGGGTAATCTTTTAAACCCCCCCATAAAACCCCAAAACAAACACACACACAACAACACACACATATAAAAAAAAAAATTTATTATTATATTTTTTTTAAATATATATTTTTTAAAATTAAATATAAAAAATAATAAAAATTTTGGGGGTTTGTTGGGGGTGGGGTGGGGGGGTGGGGTTTGTGTGTGTGTGTGAGTTTTTTGTGTGTGTGTGGGTGTTTTGTGTAGTAGGGTTTTGGGAAAAATATATATTTTATATATTTTTTTTTTAAAATATATATTTATATTTATATATATATAAAATTTTGGGGGGGGGAAGAGGAAAAGGGGGGGGTGGGGGGTTTTTGTTTTTTAAAAATTTTCCCTTTTTTAATTTAATTCTTTTCCCTTTTAAAATTTAATGTGTGATTATTAGACCAAAAAAAATAATTTTAAGTATGAAATTTTTGTTAATTTAGAAAACATGTGGGTGTGCGTGTGTGCGTGGGGGTGGGGGTGTGTGTGGTTGTGGTGGGTGTGTGGGGTGTGTGTGTGTTTTTTTGTTTGGGGTGTGTGTTTTGGGGTTTATGGTTAAGTGCATGTGTGTTTTAAATATTATATATATAAAATATATCTTTTTAAATATATATAAATAAATTTTATATATAAATTATATGTTTTGGTGTGTGTGTGTGTGGGGAGTTTTTGTTTTTTGGGGTGTGTTGTGTTGGGGGTTTTTGGGGTGTGTGTTTGTTTTTTTGTTGGGGTTGTTTTTTTTTTTTTAAAAATTTTTTTTATTTGTCTGTGTATTTGTTATGTATGGGGGGTTTTTTGCGGCGCGGGGTATGGGTGTGGTGCGTGCGTATGGGTTTGTGGGGTGGGGTTTGCATGTGTGAGTGTGTATTTTTTTTGGTGTTACACGTGCTCGTTCGGTCCCGAAAGTGTGATTTTATGTATAAATTTTGTGATTTGTGGTGTTGCCCCCCTTATGGTTTCCATAACACACAAAATTTCCAAGATTCATAGTAAAGCTTGTAAATGTTTTTTATTGTTTGGTGTGTGTGTGTTTGAGTGTATGTGTGTGCGTGTGCAGTGTGTACGTGTGGGGGGGGTTGGTTTTGGTTTTGTGGTGAATTGTGTGGTTTTTTTCCCCCGTTTTTGTGTGTGTTTGAGTCGTGTGTGTGGGGTGTTGTGGGGGGTTTTTTTCGTGGGTGGTTTTTTGGGGGCGTTTTGTGTGTGTGTGTTTTTGTGTGTGGTGTTTTGTGTGGTGTGTGTGTGGGTGGGTGGGTGGGGTTTTGGGGGGGGGGGGGGGGGTTTTTGGGGGGTGGAGTGGTTTGTGGTTTTTTGGTGTGTGGGGTTTGGGGGGTGTGCGTGCACCCTTTTTTCCCGCTTACAAATGATAAAGAAAAAAAAGAAAAAAAAAAGAAAGAAAAAAAACAAAAAAAAAATTCCCCCCTTTAAAAAATAAAGAAACTGAAAGAACCCCCAATTTTAAAAATTTCCCCAAAAAGGGTTTTTTTTTGGGCCCCCTTTTCCCCCTTTAAACCCCAATTTAAAACCCCAAAAAAATTTTTTTATATGGGAAAAGGGGAAAAAAAAAAACAAACTAAAAAAAAAAAAAATACAAAAGTTTGCCAAAAAATTTTTTTATAAAATTTTTTTTTATTTCCCCCCAAAAAAAAATTTAAAATTTAAAAAATTTTTTTTAAAAGAAATTAAAATTTTTAAAAAAAATATTGCGCCCCAAAATTTCCCCCTTTTTAAAGATGGGGTATATTATATTTTTTTTTTTTTTGCTAAAAAGAACTTAAACAAAATGGGGATTAAAAAATCCCTTTTTAATTTTTAAAAAAAAACCCCCCCTTTTCCCTTTTAAACGCAGATGAAAATGGAAGTTTTAAAAAAAATTTTTTTCCCCCATGTTTTGTAAGGATGGTTTTTTTGGCCCCCTCCCCCTTTTTTTGATTAGGGGGGACGAAGAAATTTTTTGAACCCCCCCTTTTTTTAATTTAACCCCCAATCATGTACAATTGGGGGGTTTTTGAGGGTCAAAACAAAGTAACCGGGAGCCATTGCCCTTTCCGTTAATATCCCCCCTAAATTTTGGGGGGAAAAAATTTTAAAAAAAAAGTAGATGAATTTGCATTTCCCCCGGGGGGGGCTTAAAATTTTTTGGGATTCCCGGCAGGGGTTTTGGGGGGGGTGGAAAAATTTATAACCGAAATGGGGTTTTTTTAAATTTCCCCCCTTTAAAAAAAAAACACAGCCCCCTGGTTTTTTTCAACAAAAAAAAAAATAAAAATAAAAGTTCCCCCCTACCAAAAATGAAAAAAATGGGAAAAATGCTTCTGGCAGGAAATGAAGGGAATTATCTGAATTGCCCCAAAAAAACAGGGCTGGATCCCCCCTAAAAAAATTTCAAAAAAAAAGCAAAAATTTCTTTCTTTGTTGTTTTTTTCTGTTGCTGTTGTTCTTGTTCTTCTTCTTTTTAAAAAAGACCCACACAGACACAGCCCCCCAACAACTAATACCCAAAATTTAGCATAAAACCCCCATCTTTTTAAAACCCCCCCCCTTTTTGGGAAAAAATTTTGGGGGGGGTAATAAAGCAAACGCCCCCCCCCCCTTTTTTTAAAGGACAAGCTATTTTTACTAGGAAAATTTTTTAGATTTTTTTAAAGTCATTTTTTCCCCCCTTCCCCTTTTCCTTTTGGTGTTTTTTTCCCTTTTTCTTTTTTTTTGTCCCATCCTCCTCCCCCCCCCCAAAAAAAAGTAAATCAAAATTAGTCATGTTTTTCCCCCGAGTTTTTGTCTGTAAAATGATTTTCCAGTACTTTGCGACGTTTCCCCAAAGGGGGGGTTTTGTTCTTAAAATTTTTTGGGGGCCTTTTTTTAAAAACCCCCCAAGGGAAAATTTACACTGAAAACTTTAAAAATTTGGGAAACCCCCGTACTGGATAATGAAGGGGGGGGGAAAATTTTTTGGGAAAATGTCCCCGGGGAATTTTTTGGGTGGGGCAATTTTCCCAAATAAAAACCCCAATTTTAAAGCTTTCGGGGTTTTTTTTTTAAATTACAGGGTTTTTAAACAAAAAAAAATTTTTTGCAAAGGGGGCTTTTTTGGGGAAAAACCCCCCCCCAAATTTTTCCCTAAATTTGTAAAAAGGGGGGGGGGGGGGGGGCTATGTAGGGTTTTTTCGGTTATATATAATTTAAAAAACCCTTTTAAACTTTAAAAAATTTTTAGGGATAAATTATGATATTTTTTAAAATTTTTAAAAATTTTTAAAAAAATATATATTTATATTTTGGCATAAAAATTTTTTGAAATGAAGAAAGTTGTATTTTTTAAAGTTGTATTAAAAAAAATTTTAAAAGTATGAAGTTTTGTAAAGTTGTATGTATGGAAAACCCCCGGGGGTTTATCAAAGTTTTTATTCTGATGCGAGATTTTTATTTCCCCGGGGGGAAAAATTTTCAACATCCCCCGGGCAACTGTGCAAAGATCCCCGTTTTGGGGCCGTGGGAAAAGAAAAAACCCCAGTGGGTTTTATAAAAAAAAAAAGTTATACTCCCAAAACCCAATTTTAAATTTTAAATTTTTAAATAATGTTGAAAATTTTTTTCAGGGGGACCCCCGTTTTTTCTTTTTAATGAAAAAAAAATATCAAAAGTTGCAAAATGGTGCCATTTGGTAAAGGGGTTTTAGAGGCTCTAAGACCCCGGGGGTTTTTAAATGGCCCCCCTTTTAAAAATTAGTCTTTGGGGAAAGACTGTGCTCTTTTGATAGGGGCTTAATTGAAAGTTTTTATGTACTGAGCCCTGGGAGCCATTTTTCCTTTTTTGGGGAGAACATCCCAACGTTAAATGAAAATATCCCCTTTGGGCCCAAAAGAGTGCGGCTGTTTTTTGGGGGGAAAAATTCCCCGGGAAAAAAAATTTTCCCCAAAATTTCCCAAACAGCAGTACCCCCTTGTTTTGGGGGGCAAAAGAAACGACGGACAAAAACAGCATACAAAAAACAGGATATACAAAATTTTTTGGGCAGGTTTTTTTACAGTCACCGTTTTTCCCCTCGGGGAATGAGTGAAACAGATGGGGATTCTGGGGAAAATTTTTTCCCCCTTTTTCTCAGGGGTATTAATTTGGGGGAAGGTTTTAACACGAGTAAAAAAAGGGGGGCCCCAAAAAAAAGTGAAAAAATAACACCCCTAGTAAAGTTGTTAGAGGGGGGGCTTTTAAAACCAAAAAAGAAAATTTCCCATCCCCCCTATTGATTACTTTTACAGTAACCCAGATTTTTTCCATTGCCCAAAATTTGTGGGGGACGACATAATGAGAGTTAGGGGTTTCCGTTTTTTGGGTGTTTTTTAACCCCCGCACTAACGCAGAAAAAATGGGGCGACAAAAGGGAAAAATATTAGGAAACCCCACGTACTTGTAGCGTGAGGGGTTAAAAGAAGAAAAAATTAAACCCCTTTTAAAAAAGGGCATTATTTCATGTAAAAGTACCAGTGGATAGAAAAAAAAAAAGTTAGATGGGTTGGGAGATCCCCCGGGGTACATATCGGGAAAAAGGGGGGGAAAGGGAAAAACAAAAAAAAAGGGGAAATTGGGGTTTTTCCCAAAAGAATGGGGGAAAAAAAAACACAGAGAGAGAGAGAGAGAGAGAGAGAGAGAGAGAGAGAGAGGGAGAGGAAAAGAGAGAAAAGGGGAGAGAGAAGAGAGAGAGAGGAAGGAGAGAGGAGGGGAGCGAGAGAGAGGCGAGAGAGAGCAAAAGACGACACAGTATTTTGACAAAAAGCGGGGGTTTTTTTGTCGCACCCTTTAAAAACAAACATAACCAAAAAAAATTTTACCCCCAGAAAACACAGTCAATTTTTCCCCTTTTAAAGTAAAGGAAAAATTTTTGGTGGCTTTTTTCTGCGGGGATTTTTTATTTTTTTTTTCCCCGTATTTAGTTTTTTTTTCTGGTTTTTTTTTTTTTTTCCCTCTTTACCCCTGAAAATTTTAGGGGGCTTTTAAAGGGGTTTTTTGAAAATTTTAAAAAATTTTTGGGTTTTGTAACAGTATCCGCTTTTTTGTGGGCTTTATACTTTTGTTTTTTTTTTTTGGTTTTTTTTTGCACAGACATTTTTTCCCCCTGCGATGATTTTGCTGCTGCTGTCTTTTTTACCCTTAAGCACCTTGAACTTTTTTTTTTTGTTCTTTGTTTTATTTTTTTTAAAAATTTTTTAAAAGTTGTCTTCAAAGGAAAAATGCCCGGGGGTTGAGTTAACTCCAGGGGCCAGAAAAAAAACCCCCCCACAATAATTTTAAAAAGTCTTAAAAGGGGGTTCCCAAAAAACCCCCAAAACCCCCGGGAAAAATTTATTTTAAAACAAAGTCCTAAGTATCATTTAAAAAATTTTATATTTTTGAAAAAAAAAAAAGGGATATTGAAAATACTTAAAACTGTAAAACCCCAAAAATTTTTCACCGGGGTTTTTGGGGAAAAATTTGGGGGACCCCCTTCCCCTTTTCCCCAAAAGGGGGTTTAAAATGGGGAAAAAGGAAAAAACACCAATTAAGGTGTGATGCAAAATAAAAAAAGCTTTTTTAAAAGAGTCTTTTTTTAGAGGAGACTCTAACGCAGATGAAAAAAAATTTAAAACCCCCCAAAATGATAGGGGCTGACTTTTTCCCCCCAAAAAATTTTTTGATGGCATACTTTTAAAGTTGCCCGACACAAACCCCAAGGGGGCAAAAGGGTGACGTGTTATAAAAACCTCAAAATAAGTAACAAAAAAAAATTTTAAAAAAGTCCCAACCCCCTAGGTTAGGGACAGGGGGATATGCTAGCCTGACAGTAAAAAAAAAATAAATTTTTCTAATCTCTTCGGGGTGGGGAAGTCATTACCCAAAAAACCCCTTTCCGTGGATAAAGAACCCCGATACACAATGTAAAAGATGGTTTTGGGAAAAAGGGGCCCCTTTTTTGGTGATTAAAATTTAAAGGGGGGTGGGGGTTTTGGGAAGGGGAAATATGAAAAACCCGAGATTTTTGGGAAGGAATGGAAAGAACAAACAAACACAAGAAATTGATAGATTGGTAGATTGATAGATAGATTGATAGATAGATAGAAAAATAGAAAGATGTTTTGATAGATAGATAGTTTAAAAATGATAGATGGGGGAAAACCGACAGACAGAAGACAGAAAAGAAGAAAAAAAACAGAGACAGAAGACGGGGGCAAAGAGAGAGAGCGAGAAAATAGGGAGACACAAAACAGATAAAAGGGGGAAAGGAGACAAGACGAGGACGACAGAAAGAAAAAAAATATACAAGAAATGAAAGGGGGCGACAGAGGGGGCCCCTTTAGGCAAAAAGGGAGAGAGGGAAAAAAAACCCAGGGGGGATTTTTTCAGCTAAACTAAAAAGAAAAACCCCCCCCCAAAAAAAGACAAAAAAACGATTGAATGATACCAGTTAAGAAAAAAAAAAAAAAAACAATTAGGAAAAATTTTGGGTTTTTTTTTTTCTTTTTTTTCTTTTTTAATTTTTGTTTTCTTGGCTTTTATCCAGAAAATTTTTTTCTTTTTCTATTTTGTTTATAGGGGGAAAGGGAAAATTTTCCCGCTATTTTACAAAAAGTAAATTTTGCACAGTGAACGCCCCTTTTGTCCCTTTTTAAAAATTTTATTTAGTTTTACTTTTTGATTCGCTTAGAATGTGATCCCCCGATAAATGGTTTTTGAGTGTCATTTGATTTTAAGACCTTAAAAATTTTTTTTTTATTTTTTTTTTTTAAAACCCATCTCTTTGGACTTTTTTCAAAAATTTTTTTTCAGGAGAAATGACCTGGTTGAGTTTATATTTTTAAATATTTTTAAGAAAATTTTATATATCAAAAAATAAATTTTTTTAAAAATAAATACTATATTTTTAATTTAAATAAAAAATTTAAATTTAAAAAATTTCCCAAAAAATGCCCCTTTTTAAAAAAATTTTTTTTGTTTGTGGTTTTTTTTTTTTTTTATCTTTGAAGTCATCATTTTAGAGAGTGAAGTTGTAAAAATTACAGACTTGTTTTTTTCCCCAAAATTTTCTTAATTTTTTTATTTCACAAATATATAAAAAAGATGTTAATAAAAATTTTAAAAAAAACTGGTCAATAATATGTTTTTTGGGAAAAAAATGAGGAAAAAATAAAAAAAATTTTATTCTTTTTAAATGTCAAGTGAAATATTGAAAACCCGTTTTTAAAAAAAAAATTTCATTTTTATAATTAAAAACTGAGTGATGCCCTTCCCCCCTTTTCCCCCAGTTAGTAGGGGAAAAAAAAAAACCCCCCAAAGGGTAATGGGTTAAATAATGCTTTCAATTGTTATGTGTGAGGTAACGAGTAAAGCAGAAAAAAACAATTTTTTGGCCTTTATATTTTAAATAAAAACGGCAAAAACCCCCCCAGCCCCCCCTTGAACACATTTGTTCCCCGGGGGAAAACCAAAAGGGGGAAAATTCTGGTTGACGGGTTTTTTTTTTAAATATAACCCCCCCCCAAACAGATAAATTTTTGAATACAAGTGTGATAAAAAAACAGTACGTATGATTTACCCCCCCCAAAAAAAATAAGCTTTGATCCTTTTTAAAAAGGGGGTTATTGTCACTGCAAAAAACCCCCCAGCGGATAATTTGAAAAGAACAGTATACCGTGGATTGTATATGGTATTGTCAATGCAATCTAAAGTGGGGAGGAGAGGAAAAAAAATACAGAGATAATAAAAAAAGGGTTTTTTGGGAATGGAATGAAACCCCAAAAGAGAGGGGAGAGAGAGAGAGGAGAGAGGGGGGGGGAGAGAGGGGAAAAAAGAGAGAAAAAAGAGAGAGGGGAAAAAAAGAAGAGAGAAGGGAAAAAGGGTGAAAAGGGGGGGCACAAAAGAAAGACACCAAAAAAAAGAAGGGAGGGGGGGGGAGGGGCAGGAGAACAGATGACGAGAGGGCCCCCCAAAAAAACAGACTCAAGATGCAGACAAGGGCGATAGAAGAAGAAAAACAAAACAACATACATACATAAAATACATACATTTTTTAAATAAAACTTCATACATAATATTAATACATACATACATAATAATAATGTTTCAGAGAGACAGAGAGAAGACAAAAAGGACCGAAGAAGACTGGGAACGCCCGGGGCACCCCAAAAAACCCCGACAGACAGACAGAAAAAATAAAAAATTTTAAAGAGCGGGGAAAAAAAAAAGAGGGGTGTTTTGCAGAACCCCAAAAGGGTTTTAAATAAAATAAAAATGGAAAAAACATCTAAAAGTGGCAGTAAAGAAAAAAACAATTATGACAAATTTTGGGGTTTTATATACGGGGTTTTTAAAAAAATTTTTTTAAACTGCCCCTTTTTTTTTTTGGGGTTTTTTTTCTTTTTTTTTTATTTTTTTCTTTATTCTTGTTTTAAAAAGAGAATCAGTTTTTCCGCAATTTGACATTTATCCTTTTGAAAAAATCCCTTTTAGGGGCCCCTTTTTTTTTAAAAATTTTTTTTTGGTTTTTTTTTTTTTGTTAAACCCCTTTTTATCGTTTAAAAAATTTTTTGCGTGTGCTTTTTTTTTTATTTTAAAGCCCCAAAAAATTTATGTTTTTGTTTTTTCTTGTTTTTTTTGATTTAGATGTTCCCCCAAAATTTTTTTTTTAAAAATTGCCGAGATGATTTTAAAAGAAGTAAAACCCAAACCCAAACCCCCAAAACGAACAACGAAAAACCCCCCCAAAAAACCCAAAAAACACACCCCAAAAACCCCCCAAACAACAACACAACCCCCCAAAACAAACAACTCAGCACGACGCCCCCCCACGAACAAAAACCCCCAAACCAACACACACACACACAAAAAAAAAAACAAACAAACACACAGAGTTATACCCACATTTTTTCAAATAGAAAAAAAGCTATCAATGGTAAAAGGAATGGAAAAAAAGGGGGAAGCTAAAAAAATTTTAAGGGGGCCCCCACTGATGACCGTATATTTTAAAAGTTTTTAAATATCCCCAACCCCTAAACTCCCAAAAAGGGGGAAAAAAGAAGTCTTAATTTTCCCCCAAGCGCAGTTTCATGAAATTTTTCCCTACCCCCTGAGAAAAGGGGAAAACCCCGCAGTCAGATCACCAAAAAAGGGGGGGTGAGGGGCTGACAACATTTAGCTGGTTGGTTCAATCTGGGGGGGAAAAACCCTGAAAAAATTCCCCCTCTACAAAAAAAAAGCAAAAAAATCTGGAAAAGGGAAAAATTTGGGCCAAAAAAACCCCGGGAAAAGTCATCATCATCCCCCCCTTAAAAAAAAAAACCCTACAACATGCCGAATTCCCCCGATCACCCCATCCCCCCCAATTAAGGCTATGTTTAAGATTTTATTCCACAGACTAAAAAACAAGCAGAGCCCCCCAAATTTTTTTTAGGAATGTGCAAGTTTTAAAAGCAGGGAGTGACAAAAAACGGGTATCCAACCCCCGAATCTCCCCCGAGCGGTTTAAAATTTTTAAAATCAAAAGACCTTACCCGTATTTTTTGATTTTAAGAAGGTTTTTAGGGGTATGGGGGGGCAGGGTTTTTGGGGGAATACGAATTTTTTTAAACATTTAAACAAATGAAAAAAAAGTCATAAAGAGGTGTACAACGAGATACCAGTGAGTTTATTTAAAAATAACATTGGGGGGGTGGTTCGAACAACAGTTGGAGGAATGCAGGGGTTACTTCACCACTCTTTTTAACTCTTTTCCTTTTGGGAAAAAACATGGGGGTGCACTGGAAAAACTATAAAGGATCAGTCAGCAATTATGGCGAACGGGTCGAAAACCCGGGGTTTTTTTTTTTTTTTTATATGACTTGAAGGACTAAACAGGGGCAGAAAAGAGTTGCCCTCCTAACGAAAAACCCCGAAAAATCCCCCAAAAAAAAAAACATGGAAATCAGTGCAAAAAAGACCCCCTAATGACTAATAACGCCAAAAAAGGGGGTAGTATGATATTAGGGTCCAAAAACCCGAACTGGAACCCCCTTTAAAGCGACAAGTACTTGGGGAAAACCCCCGTATTTGTTCAGGGGTCCAAGAAAGTAGTAAAAACCCATTAAAAACCCCCCAATAACCATTTCAAAAATAAAAACCCCCCCGGGGAAAGATAAAAAATTTTTACTAACTCCAAGAAAAATAATGGCTTCCCCTTTTTTTATCCCCCGGGCCCCCATATGTGAATCGTGGGCCATAGTGCGATTTTTTGGGGGGGGAAAAGTACAAGTGGTAGGATGAGGGTGCTTCCGGGGGACTCTTTTTTTCCAAAATTTTTTACAAAAAAACCCCCTAAGCCCCCCCCAAAAATGCCAAAGAATTCCCCCCCAAAAAAATTTGGGGGTACAAAAACCCTTTTAAAAAAAACGTAAAGAAGCGTAAATTAAATGGTACGGGGTATCCCAAAAATTTAAAAAACTTGCCCAAAAAAAAACTGCAAGGCAATGTCCCCAAAGGGGGGGAAAAAGAGGCAGACCCCAAAAAAAAATGGGGAGAAACACAAGGGGGAAAAAAAAGGGGGGCCTAAAATTTTTTTAAAAATTTGAGAAATGCAAAAAAAAGGGGGAAAAGGAAAGGGGGGGAATTTTGGGTTTTTTAAGTCTTCACGGGTCCCCCCCCCCCCCGGGGGGGAAGACCCAAAGGATAGATAAAAAAAAAATTTTACTTTGAGTTTATTTTTTCCCCAAAAAAAAGGGGTTTTTTTTCTCCGATTTTGGTCCTTTTTTTTTTTGGGGTTTTTTTCATTTATTTTCTTTTTTTTTTGCCAACTACCGGGGGGGGAACACAAGTTTATTTTTGTCTTTTCCCCAAAAAGGGGTTTTTAAAGTTAAGGGGGGGAAAAAAAACCCCTTTTTGTGTCAGTTTTCTTATTAACGGGATTAAAAAAAATTTTTTTAAAAAACCGTTCTGCTTTAAGATCTGTTTGAATTTTTAAACCCCCAAAACCCCCCCCAACAAACTAAACAACTTTCACGCCCCCGGGGGAATTAGTTTCCTAAACAAAATACGAAACAAAACTTTTATGCAAACAAAGGGGGGGAAGCGAAAAACAAATAAAACCCCAACCCCAAATTTAAAAAAAAAACGCAAAAAAAAAGGGCCCCCCAAAAAAAAGTGACTGGGGAAAAAAAAAAGAAGTATACGGAATAAAAAAAAAAAGGGGAGGGGAAATTTTGGGGGGTTCCCCTTTTTAAAGAGAAGAAAAAAGGGAAAAAACAAAATTTTTCCCCCAAACCAAAAAAAAAAGGCTTTTTTTTTTTTTTTTTTTTTTCCACTTTTCCCCCTTTTTCCCTTTTGGTGTCCAGGGGGAGGGCTGTTCGGGCGAAGTTTTAGGGCGACCCCCAAAAAACCCCGGGTCGGACAAAGAAACCAAAAACGAAAAAACCCCCAACACTTGGGGGGGAACCCTTTTTGGAAAAATTGGGCCCCCAAAAAAGGCAGGGTGGAGAAAACCCCTTTTTTTCTGCCCTA
>JASPKP010006082.1:7500-10000 GCA_030674155.1 Stramonita haemastoma | reverse complement strand
GGGGGAGGAGGAGGAGGAGGGGGAGGAGAGGGAGGAGGAGGGGGAGGAGAAGGAGGAGGAGGAGACGGGGGAGGAGGAGGCGAAGAGGGCTGAGGAGAGGGTAGATGCCTCCCGTCCTCTTGTCTGGAGGCAGGGCGAGAATGGGCACCGTCCGTGGAAACGTAGCTCCTAAAAGCAGCCTGGTTGCAGTACATCCTATCCAGACTCCCACTACCACCACCCCCACCACCCCCACTACCACCACCACCACCGCCACCACTACTACTACTGCTGTCCTTCTTCAAGATCCCGTTAGGCTTCTGGTCCAGGCTGACGGAAGACGGGGAAGAGGTTCTGGACGCCATGGTCACCTCCCCGATCACCACGCGCTTGGGACTCTCCAGTTTCTGCGCCGTGACCTCGGAGATGGCCGAGGCCGGGCGAATGTTCTCGTGGACTTTCTTGCTAGGGGACTCCCTGTTAGAGAGCGAGGGCATGGACTTTCTCTGCACGGCCGAAGAAGAAGAAGAAGAGGAGGCTGCGGGGTTAAGGTTGGGGTTCTCTGAGCAAGGTCTTCGAAGAACTGTTCCTTGGCAGTGGATGTCTGGAGCGTCGCGATCAGCAGGATGGAGGAAGCCTCCTCCTCCTAGGCCTCCGCCTCGGTGGTGATTGCTGTGGTGGATGTTGGAATCTGAACTCCTCAAGCTGTTCCCGCCACGGTTGTGATCCATGATGTCCGAATCGGAGCTTCTCTTCACCGTGGCGTAATGGTGGTTCGGGGAAGGGGTGGTAGCGGTTGAACTGGAGTTGGGGGTACGGGGAAGGGTAGCGGAGGCGTGATTGTGGTTGTGGTGGTTGTGGTGGGGGTGGGGGTGGTGGTTGTGGGCGTTGACGAGGAGGTGTTCCCGAGAGTTGGGGCCGGGTTCGGAGTGATGGCGTGTCAGTACAGGGGAGGAGGGGGAGGAGCAAGAGGCGGAGTTGTTCTTCCCTCGCTGCTGCAGAGGAGGCAAGACAGAGATAGAGAGGAAGAAGAAAGGAAGAATTAGTCATGAAGTGGGAAAGAAAAATGTATGTTGTAGCGTTAAACGGGATGAGAAATGGTTAAGTATTGTACAGTAGAACAACACAGTCATTTTTTATCGCTTGAAAAGGAAAACAGAAAAAGAAAAAAAACGCAGTTTCAGCTATTAAAAAAGACTATCACAGCCATCTGGGCTTTTTTTTTATATATATCTTCTAGGTGCATTGTCCATTCTGTCTTCTTATGTCGCTTTATTCATTTACTTGTTTGTTCATTTATTCACCACCACCACCACCCAAGATGAGGAACACAGTCATTTTTACCTTTACTTTAAAAACAAACAACAACAACAACAATAAAAAACAGAGAGAGCGCATCAGTTAAAAAAAAAGGTTTTAAACGATATGCGTTCCGCAATGCAGTGCCACGATCATTCTTGCTCTTGATGAACAGAAATACACAAAGAAACAAACGGAAAATGAATTACCATAACAGGGTTACTATCTAAGCCATTACTGGTTTTTCATCTACATTGTGCATTGTCCATTCTGTCTTGTTATGTCGCTTTAGTCTGGAATCTGTTTGTTGATCTGTATATTTATTTATTTATTCATCTATTCACCCCCCCTCCCCCCAAGATGAATGCGCGCACACACACACATAAAGAGGGAGGGGGGGGGGGGGGGGGGCGTCTTTGTCCTTATCGGCAGACAGCGTGTTCGAAATTGCCCGACCCAAGGGACAGAATTCACTGAAAAATCCGACGAAAGATTTTCAGTTGTCTCTCTTGGATCACATTCTACGTATGCATACTGAGAGATATGGTGTGATGTGTGTGTCTGAGTCTGTGAGAGATTTGATTTATTCTTTTATATCGAGGATAATGGAATAAGCACTCTTGTGCTTTTTTACATCCAGTCCCCGTGTGTATGCAGTTTTTGCCGGTCCCACCGGCACACGATGGCCTACTCTTACGAAAAGTGGAACAGGATTTAACGTGCGCGCAAGATGTTCTGAGAGAGAGAGAGAGAGAGAGAGAGAGAGAGAGAGAGAGAGAGAGAGAGAGAGAGAGAGAGAGAGAGAGAGAGAGAGAGAGAGAGAGAGAGAGAGAGAATGAAAAGAAATAAAAACGATGATTAAATTATAAATCTAATTCTGTAATCAACAAAATCAAGTCAATAAGGAAACTGATCTGATTAACAAAAAAACGATACGTTACATAACTTGATACACAAAACGTTATTTATATCAAATTTGATAAGAGCTGCATGTATACGTGTGTGTGTATGTGTGCGTGCGTGCGTGCGTGTCTGTGTGTGTGCGTACTTGCGCGCGCGCGCGCGCATGTGTGTGTGTGTGTGTGTGTGTGTGTGTGTGTGTGTGTCTGCGTGCGTTCATGTGTAAAAATGATATATGAAACACTAATCTAGGAAAACATAAGCAGTCCTTGTTAAAGGAATTTTGCAAAGCTGACATGCTTCTTTTTGAGGCACATAACAA
>JASPKP010006082.1:0-2500 GCA_030674155.1 Stramonita haemastoma | reverse complement strand
CTGTCTGTCTGTCTGTCTGTCTGTCTGTCTGTCTGTCTGTATGTATGTAAAAGATCAAATGTGCATGTTAAAGATCCCGTAGTTCATATTAACAATCTGTGAGTTACAGAAACACGAGAATACCCAGCATGCATCCTGTATAAAATAAATAAGCTGGTCTGAAGCCGGTAGCTTTAGGGAACGCGGGTCAGAGAGGAAAAGATAATTACATACATATTACACTGTGAATCGGTGGTCTGGATGTAAAGCACCCGTCGAGAATGTAAACAGTTGCGAGTTCGATCCCCGTTAGAACCCAAACTCCTCCCCCGACCCCCCCCCCCCCCCCCCCCAAACTAGACTTTCAATGGTGTTCTGGGTGCTTGTCTTTTGGGTGTGACGATAAATAGAGGTCTGATGTCCAGCACAACTTTAAACCATGTGAAAGAACCCACGGCAACAAGAGAGTTTTGTCTGGCAACATTCTGCAGAAGAAGCTACACACATAGGGGAACAAATGCACATAGAGGCAGGATTTTTTAAAAATGTGTAGTACTTGTTTGTGGGGACAGGGGTTCGAGACCAGGTTCCAGCCTCCACCGAGATAACCGCTCAAGGGGAAATTCCCCTTGCAGTTAACATCAGTGCCGACTCCACGACCCCCTCCCCCCCTCAAAGTCCATGGTCCTGTGTCTGAACGCACACAGAACATCTTGCGCACACGTTAAAACCTGTTCCACTTTTCGGGGCTATTGTATGCCTGTAGGAACAGATGACATTTATAAAATCGCATACACACGGGGACTAGATGTAAAAATAGCACACACGAGTGCTTATTCCATTATACTTGAAATGAAAGAACAAATGAATAGATAAATAAAGATTTCTCCTATTCCCACTCTCTCCCTCTCTCTTTATCTTCTTCTCCTTTAGCTTGTTATTTCAGTCTGACATTTGTCTCATGAACCTAAGGCACGCTGGATAATTAAGCAATGTCTGTAAGAAATGTTTTCTCTTTTGATCTCAGTTTCTGAACTCTGAATTTTCTAAACTTATCTCTTACACACACACACACACACACACACACACACACACACACACACACACACACACACACACTCTCTCTCTCTCTCTCTCTCTCTCTCTCTCTCTCTCTCTCTCTCTCTCTCTCTCTCTCTCTCTCTCAGGGGTAGGGGATTGGGGGATAAGCATAAATGTATACAATATATTCAATGCACCCAGCCCTCAGTCAAAGATGAAAGAGAGAGAAAGTGAGACAGAGACAGAGACACAGAGAGACAGAGAAAGGGCGACACAGCTATAGAAACGAACTGAATCATGGCCCTTAGGGAAACCAGAGTGATCAAATTAACTCACTGCCGCCCTGATGAAATAATACAGAGTCGAACCAATGACATAGAGCTTTTGGGGGCAGTCAGAAGGCAGTAGGGTGGAGGCATGTTCGCGCGGGGATAGGTTTTTTTGGTTGGTTGGTTTCTTTTGTTTTAATGGGGTCTTTTCTCATGGGAAAAGAAGAGTGGGTGGGGAGATGTGGAGATGCATATCACTCAGAGAAGGGATGAGATAATGGGTGTAATATGCAATTTTTTACAACTGGGAGTATTTGCACAAATGAATGAAAGCATACATGTTTTTTTTGGTTTTCGTTGTTGTTGTTGTTGTTGTTAGGTGTTAGGTAGTTCTACGTCTGTCTCCTGCTCTCCGTTCTTCTCTTTCCCTCCTTTTACTTTCCCACTTTTCCCCCCTCCCTCCCTCCCTCTGCCTGCCTGCCTGCCTGCCTGCCTGCCTGCCTGCCTGCCTGCCTGCCTGCCTGCCTGCCTGCCTGCCTGCCTGCCTGCCTGCCTGCCTGTCTGTCTGTCTGTCTGTCTCTCTCTCTCTCTCTCTCTCTCTCTCTCTCTCTCTCTCTCTCTCTCTCTCTCTCTCTCCTCTCTCTCTCTCTCTCTCTTTGCACAATAACGTATATCCATGTATGTGTGTGTGTGTGCATTTGGACATGGGCATGTGTTATCATTCTGCAATTTCTGTCGAAAGGATCATCCAATGGACTGTGGACTACAACAGGCCCCACTTAAAAAGTTAAGCAGGAATTGTGAAGCTCTAGGAGTGGACCAGTGGACCAGACTACACCCGGGTGTGACTGAGAGAGGTGATACCAGAATAAATGGCCCAGGAGTAACATCACTGGGAAACTGCAGAAAGCAAGGTTCTAATATCGAAACAAAAATGTAAACAAAAACTAACGAAGAGTAAACCTGGTTGTATTTACTTCCATACTTAAAAAGCACACACAGACACACACACACACATGCTCTCTCTCTCTCTCTCCTCTCTCTCTCTCTCTCTCTCTCTCTCTCTCTCTCTCTCTCTCTCTCTCTCTCTCCTCCTCCTCCTCCTCCTCCTCCTCCTCTTACCTTTATGAATCAGAAAAGGAAGGGGAAAAAAGAGGGGGAAAAGCCTTCAACGTCAACAACAAAAAAAGCTATTGATACTTTTATCCATT
>JASPKP010006081.1:12500-14813 GCA_030674155.1 Stramonita haemastoma | reverse complement strand
CTTCAAGGGGATTTTAAAACCCTGGAGTCAAATCATACCCAGCCCATTGCCTGAAAGTCCTTCGATGAGACATAACCAAACCCCTGCAATGCACCCAGAACACGCGCCCTAAACCAAAACCCCTTTTGCCATTTAGAAGAGTGGCCGTCGCATGTGGGTTGAAACAATGATAATAATAAATTTAATTTAGTTTGTATAGTATATTTTGATATTTATATATGTGCGTGTGTGTGTGTTGTGTGTGTCGGCGCGTGTTGTGTGTGTGTGTGTGTGTGTGTGTGGTGTGTGTTGTGTGTGTGTTTGTGTGTGGGGGGTTGGTTGTGTGGTGTGTGGGGTGGGGTATGACCATGCACAAGGTGCGTGTTTAAACATTATCCCCGAAGTCAGAATGCCCTTAAGGCCTACACACTCAAACAAAGGTCAAGGCTCACACTATTCACAAAAACAGATAAAAGGCTCTACACTACCCAAAGATAAAAGGCTCTTACACTACTCCAACAGATCAAAGGCTACAACAACAATCAAAAGGCCACAAAACAGATCAAAGGCCACAGCAACCAAAGGCTCACAACAACGATCAAAGGCTCTAATAACTCACACCAGATAAAAGGGTCACAGCAACAGACCCAAAGGTCTACACTACTCAAAAACAATCAAAGGCTCTACAAACCACAAAGATCAAAGGCCACAGAACAATCAAAGGTTCTACAACCACACCTTGGGTGAAAAGGCTCCCCTACAGCATCGCATCCCTGGGTAGGCCTCGTTCCAGGTCAGACCTGGCTGACCGCGGAGGACAAAGTCCTGGAAGGTGACCACGGGGCCCGAGGAGACGGAGTAGGCGTACAGTCCCCCCACCACCCCGTTAGCGATCACCACCACCTGGGTGCCGTTGAACTCCGTCACGGCAATAGCCGAGGGTGTGGGTCCCTGTGCACAAAGGAAGACATAAACAAGGTAAAGGGTGCTCTTTGTGCTGTGATGGGTGCGTGCTGATATTCAGAACCTGTGTTGAGCTATATTGATGTTATTTTTGTGTAGTTATTGTTTTTATATATGGCTTGTAACCTACCAGAATTTTCTCTGTTTTAGAGATAATAAAGAGTTTTGAATTGTGAATTTTTTTTTATTTTTTTAGGGTGTCCCATAACCTAGGGGGTCGTAGGGGAGCGAAGCGTCAGAGACCTCTGTTTCTCTAGGAGCCAGCATATTGAGGGCGGCGCCCATCTCCTCTCCCTCGCTGCTTTAGCTTCCCTGACCCAAAGAGAGCAGGTACCCATTGACATCTGGGGTGAGCTGGGGGACTGTACTGAAGCCAAGGCGCGCAAAATGGTCACCCATCCAACTGATAACCACGCTCGATGCTGGTTAACTTGACTTGGGGAAAGCAAGCGCTCTGACCACTGAGCTATCCCGCCCCCCAAGCTGAATGGATAATAAGAACTCCTACTACGGTCTGGAAACTTCCTGTGGAAACTGACCTTTACCTTGCCTCCATCAGGTGGGGCTACTAATACACAGACAGTAAAACTGCAGGTCGACAAAAGATTTCCCAAATCGGACATTTCCCGTTGTCTTCATGTGCGTGCGAATTAAAGAACTGATTTCCCCAGGAAAGTAATGGAGTACTAGTTTTAGGTTCGGGGTTTCGACTGACATTTTATTTGTTAAAAATTTATTTTGATTGTCATTGTTTTGGTGTAGTGTATTCATGTGTGCTGATATGAAACGATATGCTAAGCAGTTTAAGATAAATTCGCGTTCCTTTTTTGACCAGGTTTACGCAGTTGAACGTATTGATCTAGTTAGCGACAACACCTCCATTTAAGGAACTCCCATAGAGTGCCCCATCACCACCACAATGTCAGTAACATACAATCAAATCAAGTCACACACACACGCGCACACACACATTCACACACACACAACACATTCACACACACACACATATATACACGTCACACACACACACACACACACACACACACACACCACACACACACACACACCCACACCCACACCCCCCACACCCCCACCCCCACACATACCCACACCCACACTCACACACACCCCACCCCCTTCCCCCCCCCCACCCCCCCCCTCCCACCCACCCAACCATCCCCCTCCTTCCCCCTCCCCCCCCAACCCAACCCCCCCACCCCCTCCCCACCCCCACCCCGAACCCCACACACACACACATACACACGTACCATTCCGGAGAGCTCCTGTCAAACTGGGCGGATATGACCTGGCTGTTGCTGCCCACGTTGCCATTGAAGAGCGCCCTCTCTGCCTCTGAGGCCTCAGCCCCGG
>JASPKP010006081.1:0-5000 GCA_030674155.1 Stramonita haemastoma | reverse complement strand
TATGCTGGCCCCTAGAGAAGCTTAGGTTTCCGACATCTCGCTCCCGAAGAATTGGGAAATTGTGGGACAAATTACTGTGTTTAAAACATGCATTGTTTTTTCTTTCTTCTCTTCTTTCTCTGATCTGATCTCGTTTTCATTTTTATGGTCTTATTTTTTACCTTGCAACACATCCACTGCTGCACCGCGCAAGACCACGCACGGACGGACAGACACATGCCTAATGCACACAAACACACACATACCCATGCACGCACACTCACACACACACGCACGCACGCACGCACACACACACACACACACACACACACACACACACACACACACACACACACACACACACACAGAACACCCCCTCCCCCCAAAGAAAAAAAACAATCCACCCACCCATCCCCTCCCCCCAACCTTCCAGAGATCCTAACCACAGGCTAAGAACAAGGCCAAAGCAACAAACAGGCAAGGCAAGACATGGCCCTAGGGGCCCCCATAAGAGGGGCTGCCAGCACTGACATGATAGGGATGGACTTTCTGTCCACGGTGGTGCCGAAGCTAGGGGTCAGGATCTCTATGTCTGCCGGGGGATCCTCGAACACCGCGTTCAGCTCGTGGGGATTCCCCTCTGACGTCACCAGAAGTTGCGTACATTCCTGGTTCCACGCCACAGATCTGGGGTCGTAACTGTCCGCTATAGAGGAAAAGACAGTTTGTTGTTGTTGTGATTATTAAATTAACGTCCCAGCGGAGATTTTCGATTTAGGGACTGAAGGGAGAGACGGGGTGGGGAGGGGTTATATAATTATACTCTGTGTGTGTGTGTGTGTGTGTGTGTGTGTGTGTGTGTGTGTGTGTGTGTGTGTGTGTGTGTGTGTGTGTGTGGTTGGGCTGCGTGTGTCTGCGTGTGTCTGCGTGTGTCTGCGTGTGTCTGCGTGTGTCTGTGTCTCTGTGTGTGTTTGGGGGTTTTGTTTGGAGCGGGTTGCTCGAATCATTTACTTCGAATAATTATTGAGCACACGGACCACACCCCAAAGGACACTGTAGCCGAGTGGTCAAGACCCTTTGCCCTCAAACCAGTGTGTCCATGAATTCGTGGGTTTGAATCTCCTCAACGGGGCCTGGTAAATTAAGGGTGGGGACTTTTTTTTTACCATCTTCCGGGGAAACTCTAAGTATAGATATTCCAGGGCCTTAATTCCCTTCGTGTGTAGTCTGCATGCAGAAGATCATATGCTTTTTATGCATGTTAAAGATTCCGCTATTCATATCAGGATTCGGTGGGTTACGAAAACAAAAAAAAACCCTCACAGAGCATCCCGTATTTTAAAAATGAGCTGCTCTGAAGTCGGAATGTGTGAGCCAGCGGGTAAACCTCCTGCAGAGTAACAAGCTCAGGAGAAGACCAGGCACTGTGTATCCAAAGAGGAGAAAGACTACACAGCCATCAACCAACCAACCAACCAACCAACCAACCAACCAACCTACCTACCTACATACATACCTACCTACCTTCCTACCTACCTACCAACCTACCAACCAACAAACAAACAAACAAACCAAGAGAGAGATAGAGACATAGAGAGAGAGACCAAAAGAAAGAGACAGACAGACAGACCAACAGACAGACAAATAGACAGACCAACAGACAGACAAACAAACAGACAGACCAACAGACAGACCAACAGACAGACAGACAAACAGACAGACAGGCAAACAGGCAAACAGGCAGACAGATAGGCAGACAAGCGGGCAGACAAACAGGTGGACAGACAGGCGGACAAACAAACAGTCACACAGGCAAACAGACAGACAGGCAAACAGACAGACATACAAACATGTCAGACAGACAGATAGTCACACAGACATACATTCAAGCAGACAGACAGACAGGCAGCCAGACAAACAAACGGACGGACAAAACAGACAGAAACAGAAACACAGACAGACAAACAAACAGTCAGACAGACAAGCAGACAAATAGACAAACAAGCAAACAGACAGACAAACAAACAAACAAACAAACAGACAGACAGATAGGCGGGAGGACGGCACACATACTGGTGACGATGTCCTTCAGTCTGGTCAGTGGTCCAGAGGCAGTGTCCAGCAGGCCCTGTCCAGCAGGCCATAGAAATGCACATGCCCCTTCTCCTGCAGTCCTGAAGATTCGAACGTGACTGCCACAAAGTCTCTGTTCAAACCGCCGCGACACACTGCAACCCAAAGTGAAAACAAAAAATAATCATGGTTCTTTTGTTATTAATGTTGCTAGGTGGGAGGGATGGGGAGAGGGGGGTGTAGATGTACACATGTACAGACACACACACGCGCGCGCGTGAGCACTCGAATGGTATGCGTGGGCGTGCAAATCAATTCAAATCAATTTTTTATTTCCAGATGGTACATTGAATAAGCATCGATTTGCTTGTTTTCTTCAAGCCATCTATCTAAACAAAAGAATAAAACAAACAAAAACTAAAACAAACAACAAAAAACAAAAAACAAAGCAGAAAAAAACCTAACAAACTAGCCACAAAAAAGGGGAAAAAAAACACCCCAAAAAACCCCAAAACAAAAAAACACCAAAAACCAAAAAACATTTTAAAAAATCTTTCACTAACATTAATTAGCTAACATGATTTCAACAGCCTTAAAAACAAGGAGGAGGAGGAGATGGAAGAAGAGGAGGAGGTAGAGGAGGAGGACACCTAGTCGAGCTACCTTTCACGGAGTCAGGCAGGCCCTGGTTGATGCTGTCGAAGGTCTTGGTGTCCAGCAGCACAGGGTTGGCTGTGTCGTTCAGGTCAACCACGTGCAACACGTCCGCTTTGTAACCTGCATATATATATATATATATATATATATATATATATATATATATATATATATATATATATATATATATATATATATATATATCTGTGTGTGTGTGTGTGTGTGTGTGTGTGTGTGTGTGTGTGTGTGTGTGGTGTGTGTGTGTGTGTGTGTGTGTGTGTGTGTGTGTGTGTGTGTGTGGTCCAATCATAAACATGGCATTTAGCCTCTTCCTGTCTCTCTCTGTCTCTCTGTCTGTCTTTGTCTGTCTCTGTCTGTCTGTCTGTCCGTCTGTCCGTCCGTCCGTCCGTCCGTCCGTCCGTCCGTTTGTCTGTCTGTCTGTCTCTGTCTCTCTGTCTGTCTGTCTCTGTCGGCCGCGCTCAAAAGCTTGGCCATTTAGTTAATGATGAAAGCAACTCTTGCCAATGGTTGGAGAAAACAAGTTTTTCCTCATTCCATGGCTAGAGCTCCAGAATTTCTCTGTTTCTGCTTTAGAGAAGAAAAAAGGTAATAAGGTAAAGGTGTCCCGTAACCTGTGTGGTCGTAGGGGAGCGAGGCGTCAGAGACCTCAGCTTCTCTAGGGGCCAGCATGTTGAGGGCGGAGCCCATCTCCTCTCCCTCGCTGCTTTACCTTCCCTGACCCTAAAGAGGGCAGGTACCCATTTACAGCTGGGTGAACTGGGGGGAACTGTACTGAAGCCAAAGCGCGCAAACGGTCACCCATCCAATTGGTAACCACGGTCGACGCTACTTAACTTGGCTGGGGGGAAAGCGAACGCTCTGACCACTGAGCTATCCCGTCCTGTCTAGGAGATAATAAAGTATTTTGAATTGAATTTGAATTTGAGGTTTAAAAAAAATGGGTAGGCGCTGCCCTTGTGGCGACGCGCTCTCCCCAGGGAGAGAGAGCAGCCCGAATTTCATGCAGAGAAATCTGCTGTGACATCTTCTTCTATCCCATAATCTGTTTAGACCGTAGGGGCACCAGGAAGACCTCGCAACCAGCTCTCTCCATTTCCCTCTGTCCTCGACCTTTCTCAGGGTGTTACTCAGCCTGAGGCCCCGTCCACTCTCGGATGTTGTCCTCCCATCTCTTTCTCTGCCTGCCTCTCCTTCTCCCGCGCGCCTTGCACGGTTCCTTGCAGAGTACAAAAAAATACCGATAGTCAGTCAGCCAGTGACCCTGGGCCCCACAAGGCGATTTTTCCTTACCGACCACATACAGCAGCTGCTGCAGGGGGTCATAGGCGGCCTTGGTGGCGGCGCCGCTGTTGAGGCGATACTGCCCTGACCTGTCCGGCAGCTTGAGGAAGGCCCCTGGCTGCAGCTGGAAGCCTCCCCGGGTCACAGTGACCGCAGACAGCAACACGAGGATCAGCGCCGTCGTTCTCCTACTCCACGACATGGTTCTGTCAGATATATAGAAAGATAGAGAGAGGGAGAGGGGGGTTGGGGTGGGGGAGAGAGGGAAGGAGGGGGGAGAGAGGGGGAACAAGAGAGAGGGAGAGGGGGGTGTGATAGAGAGGGAGAGGAGGGAGTGAGAGGGAGGGGTGTGTGAGAGAGAGGGAGGGGAGAGAGAGTGACGGGGGACGGGAGTGAGAGAGAGAGGGGGGGGGGGGAGTGAGAGAGGTGAGTGAGATAGAGCAGTGAGAGAGACGGTGGGGAGAGAGGGGGGAGTGAGACAGAGAGAGCGGGGGGTGAGAGAAGAGAGAGAAGGGGGAGAGAGAGAGAGACAGAGAGAGACAGAGAGAGACAGAGAGACAGAGAGAGACACAGAGAGAGACAGAGAGAGAAAGAGAGAAGGTGGAGCAAGTGAGAGAAGGGGGTGGGGAGAGAAAGGAGAGACAGGGAGGTAAAATGGAAAGAGAAGTTGGGAAAGGGGAAGGAGGGAGAGAGGGGGGAACCGGAAGTGAGGGAGGGAGAAAGAGGAGAGAGAAAGAAAGAGAGAGATAGAGAGAGAGAGAGACAGAGACAGAGACACAGAGACAGAGACAGACACAGACACAGACAGACAGACAAAGAGTCATATCATAAACATGGACTCTATACTAAGGCAGATAGCACTGAACACATATCTCGAACACTTGATACCATCATCAATTTTATAGCCTTAAGAAATCGCCATCATCATCATCATTATGATTCTCATAAACATAGTTATGACAGCAAAGTCATAAGACAAACGGAAGGTA
>JASPKP010006080.1:0-14814 GCA_030674155.1 Stramonita haemastoma | reverse complement strand
CAAGAGGGGAGAGGAGGAGGGGGGGGAGGAAAAAGGAGAGGGGAGGAGGATGGGGAAGGGGGAGAGGTGGAAAAGAGAAGGGGGGAGGATTGAGGAGATGAGGAGAGAGAACTGGAGAGAGGGGAAAAAAACCGAGGGGGTGAACGGAGGGATGGAGGAGGTTGGGGTTGGGGATGAGAGAGGAGATGAGGGGAGAGGAGAGAGAGGGAGAGTGAAGAAGCAAGGGAAAGGGCCCAACCGGGCAAGGAAAAAAATTTTTTATTCAGGAAAAATTGATAAGCACTCGTGTGTTTTTTTTAAACACCAGTCCCCCCCCTTTTTTCAGGGAAAACATAAAGGGAAAAAAAGTTACTAAACAGAAAAAACTATATGCAGTCCCAAAAAAACATAAAGGGAAATAAGGACATTTTTACATTTTAAGATAATAAAATTGCCCCACTTTCGGGAAGACAAAAATTCAAAAGCCATTTTTAAAAATGATTTTGATTATAAAAAAAAAAAGGGAAGCGTTAATAGAAAAAGAGCAACCAAAGAAAAAAATAATGAAAAAAAAAAACTTACCCAACCCAAGAAAGTCCCCCCAAAAATATTTTTGTTTTCAACTTTTTTAACAACCAATTAACAAAAAAAATGAACTCAGAAGGAACTAAAGATAATAAAAGGGTTTTTAAATGATGAAAAATAAGAATAATATCAATTTTTGTGAAAATAGTATGAAAATTTTTACATTTTAAAACTCACTCCTAAAAGTGGGTTTTAAACACCACACAAAACACACAAAAACCACAAAACACACCCCCACTACACCCCACACACACACACAAAAACACACATACACACACACAACACACACACAAACACACACACCACACAATACATACATACAAAAATTTAAATTCTTTACTTTTCATCCCATACAAAACTTTCCCTACATATTTTCCCATAAAAAACATACAACTCACCACGCATGCACGCTCGGGGGCAAATGCACTACAAATCACCCCAACACAAACACAAAATGCAAAACACACCACACACACCACACACACCCAAACACACCCACACACACACAACACCACACCACACACCACCCCACACACACACACAAAACACAAAAACAAAAAACCACACACACCACACACTTTCTCCATTTTTTTTTAAACACTTTCCGAGGGCACTTTACTTGAGGTGGTAGGGTTTTTTTTTTTTGTTTTTTTTTGTTTTTTTTTTAAAAAAAAAAAAAAAAAAAAAAAAAAAAAAAATTACCCCCAAAAAAAAAGAAAAATTTTTCCCAGTAAAAAATAATCAGGTGACAATATTATCCTTTCTTTTACATTCATACTTCATATAAAAAAGAAAGAAAAAAAAGAAGCAAAAATTTTTAAAACGAAAATAAACAAAAAAGACCCCCAAAAACTTGAGGTGGCCCCAAAAACAAAAAAAAAAAAATTTTTGAAAAATTTTTTAAATTTTAATACAAGGGGGGGACGAAAATAAAAACAATTTTCCACCCCCCCCCCCCCCCCCCACCCCACACACACAAACCCCCAAAACACACTCACCACCCACACACACACCCAAAATTTCGCGTATAAAAAAAAATTAAACTTCTTTTAAAAAAAATTTATCCAATTTTAAAATCAAGTTATGTAACGGAACAAAAAAGAATAAATCCGCTGAAGGCCCTTTTTTTATTAAAACATACTTTTTTTAATTTTCCTGAATTTTATGTTTTGATTTATGGTCAAAAAAATGCTTTAAAACCCTTTGTAATCATAATAACATAATTTTTCAGCTTACTTGAGAATTAAAAATTTTTACAAAATTAACTGCATTCAACAAGGGGATTATTAAATTAGTACAAAAAGTGAATAAATTTTCTCAATATGGATGTTTAAAGTTTAGGCAACGAGAGAGAGAGAGAAAAGGAAGGGAGAGAGGGGGAGGAGAGAGAGAGAGGAGGGAGAGGGGGGGGAAGAGAGGGGAGAAGAGAGAAGAGAAGGGAGAGAGAGAGAGGTACACAGTACATTTTTAGCCAGGTAGTATTGCGCACAATTTTCAATTGACCAAAAATTTATCATCATTAACACTCCCTATCTTTTACTTATGCATTATATAAAGAAATATACTATATGATAAATGTGACATGAAAATAAAATTATTAAAAATTTTTCTTTAAAATCGTTAACAAGTGACAAAGATAAGATACATATAAAAATACATTTAAACACACACCCACACACACACACACAACCCACACACACACACACACCAACCCCACAACGCACCACCACACACACACACACACACACACACCACACACAAACACACACCCCACACACAGGAGGAAGATAGAGGGAAAAGGGGGGGAATTATTTTAGCCCAAACAGGATGAGTCTGGTTTTTAGTTTTGATGCAATCAAGTGCATTAGGGATTTTTGAAGGTCGACAATGATTGGTGTGTTTTAAATTTAATCGGGAAGGGAGTTCCACAGTACAGGGCCTGGGGTTATAGTAAACTGGGCTTGAACAAGTCTATTCTTGGGATTGGATACTTGGCTTTTCGTATTTCTGGAACGATTCATTGGGAACTTATTTTAAGGATGTGGGGGGCAGCTCCTGCCATTTTCTTAAACATCAGGATGCCCCTTTTTATATTTTTGTTTTTTGGTTGTAGGGGGAGAATTTCTTAACTGGTAATAATTCACGTCAAGTAATGTTGTTTTCTTCAGGGGATAAGTTTGAGAGCACGTTTTTACAGACTTGATAAGGGTTCCATGTTTTTTGAATGGCAGAATCCCATAGGGTTGAGGCGTGTCTATTGAGGATTGTTATAAGCTTGAAAAATTTAAATTTTCCCTTTAATGGTAGTCAAGGAAGGTTTAATTTTTGTCAATGGTATACTCTTTGGGACAAAGTATTTGCATAGGTGAGATATGTGGTAGATCCAGCTGAGATTTTCATCAATTTGGGCACTCTAGAACTTTGTGATGAGAGGTTTGTTTTGTTTGCTTCCTTTTTTTTTATGTATTGGAACTGATTATGATGTAATTTTTGTCGCTTTTGTTTTGGTGGTGATAGCATGCATTTTTTTTTTTTGGGGTGAAAGACTTGGGTTCAGATCTGTCCTTTTGACAAGATCATTACAGCTTTGTTGTTATTGGTTGAAAGAGAGTCAATGTCATTATGGCTTTATTTTATGGTTGTGTCATCAGAAATAGTTCACATTTGGATGAAAAATGTAGAGGAAGGTCATTTATGTATAAAAAAAAGAGAATTGGTCCTATATAGACCCTGTGGTACTCCGTAAAGGATTTGGGTTTTAGATTGAGAGGAGAGAGAGAAGAGAGAAGAGGAGGGGAGAGAGGAGGAGGAGAGAGAGAGAGGGAGAGGAGAGAGAGAGGAGAAGAGAGAGAGGTTTATGATCTTTTCTTAATTATTTTTTATTTCGAGGACTATGGAATAAAAGCATCATGGGGGGGGGGGGGGGGGGGGGGTTCGTCCAAGTCCCCGTATTTGTGTTTTTTGGATCCTGGCAGAAGTAACGCGCCTGCCTAGAAAGCGGAAAGCAGGTCGGAAGTGTTTGATGGTTTTTGAACCCTGCTTGGGCCAAAAACTTTTTCCCCATCCGTTTTGACCATGAATTTTGGTCTGGGTGCTTGTATTTCGGAAGAAAAGCAAACCAGTTTCTGTTGGGTTTACATCATGTTTTCTTTTCTTTGTTTTGCATTATATTAGCGTATATGAATGATGATGTGATGATGATGATGATGATGATGATGATGATGATTTTATGATGTTATATCCATCATCATCATTTTATAAACTGGGGGAAAATGTTAGTAGTGAGTAGTAGTAGTTGTAGTAGTAGTATAGTTTGTTGTAATAGTAGTAGTAGTATAGTTTAGTAGTAGTTAGTAGTAATAGTATTTGTAGTAGTAGTAAAGTAAGTGTAATAGTAGTAGTAGTAGAGTAGAATAGTATAGTATAGTAGTAGTAGTAGTAGTAGTAGTAGTAGTAGTAGTAGTAGCGAAATAAAAGAACCCGCGGCAACAAGAGAGTTGTCCTTGGCAAAAATTCTGTAAAACAAAAGCCACTCTGATAAGGAATCAAATACGGGTTGAAGACAGAAAAAAACTATTTTAAAAATAATAAAACAGGTGGGCGCTGCTCTTGTGGTGACGCACATTTTCCTGAAAGCAGCCTAAAATTTCACACAGAGAAATCTGCTGTGACATAAATTGGTTTGAAATAAAATAAAATATAAATAAGATACAGACAAAGTTTGTTTTGATAAAATTGAAAAGAAAGTTTGATCTAATACATTGAAAGCGGGACTTTTTTTTCCCTTTGTTACTAAATCAAAGGCAGCCTGTTGTTCCCTCTTACATGTTGACAGAAATGGTTTGTTCTGATAAAGTGAAGGCCAATTACTTTTTTAATCAATTAAAGACAAAAAATTTTCTGATAGATTGAACACAAAATCTTTTCGAATAGATTGAAGACAAGGTTTGTTCTAATGAATGAAGACAACTTGTCTTTTTTTTTTAATGAAATTGAAGACAGGTTTGTTGTAATAAATGAAAGACAAGGTTTGTTTAATAAATTGAAGACAAGGTTTGTTGTAATAAATTAAAGACAAGGTTTGTTTTAATAAATTGAAGACAAGGTTTGTTGTAATAAATTAAAGAAAGGTTTGTTGTAATAAATTAAAGACAAGGTTTGTTTTAATAAATTGAAAGACAAGGTTTGTTGTTATAAATTAAAGACAACCTGCCTTTTTATATTGATGAAATTGGAGACAAGATTAGTTCTAATGAATTGAAGGTTTTGGGTTTGTACTGACTGAAAACTCAAATAAAAGAGGATTTTTATTGGATGGTATGTTTTGAAAGTCAGAAACTGACTGGATTAAAACAAAGCAAAACAAAACAAAACACACGCACACACGTACACAACGTACACATGTACACACACACGTACACACACAACACACCCCAAACACACACACTCACACACACACTCACACACACACACACACACACACACACACCAAATAAAAACCAAACTCAAAACACTATCATTCTGTAAAATCTAGCTCGATATTGAGTGATCCAAAATGCGTCATATTTTTTTCTTTCAACATAAGGGTTCCATACATAAGCAAGCTTCTGTGACATGTGAATTTCTTTCTAACTATCGTAAGTATTGTTGCAAGTATAATGTTACTGATAACAGTGTATTATATTATTCCAGTCCACTACTTGATAATCCTACACGTAAACAATTCCTTCCTTTACTTCTCTATCCCAGTTGGAAGCTAGTTTCTTTCCTCGAGCAAAGAACATGCCAACAAAGCGTTTATTTTATTCTTATTTTCATTTTATACCACTTTATGTCACAGCAGATTTCTCTGCGTGAAATTCGGACTGCTCTCCCCGGGGAGAGCGCGTCGCACAAGTGCAGCGCCTACCCATTATTTTTTTTTCTCATGGATGAGTGTCTAAACACGACACCTGTGTGCATGCTGGTTTTTTATAATAATTTTGTCATCCGCTCCTACCGGCACCACGATGGCCTGCTCTTCCGAAAGGCGGAACGGGGTTTCAACGTGGGGCGCAAGATGTTCTGCGTGCGTTCGCACACGGGGCCTCGGTTTCTAGTCTCATCCGAATGAGTTTCAACACATAACAAATCCACACACGACATAGTTTAAAGGAATCTAAAACAAACCAAAAGAAGATTTTTAAGGAAATTCACGAACAAACAGAACAGCAAAACAAAAACAAAAAACAAAAAGAAGTGTTAGTCCTACAAACTTTGCTCCAAAGAGACATCTAGGACTAAAACCAAGACAAAAAAAACAAACAATATCAACGAAAAAACAGAGAGATAAAAAAACCAAGAAAGACATGTCATCTAGAATGGTATAAGTCCCCACCTACTACAGATTTTTTTCAGCAAGAAAGAGAATTCAAAACACAAACAATGGGAAGGCTCCCAAAGAGGAAACAGTTGGAGTGGAGTTAATTGCTGATTTTTTTTTTAAATCTGACATAATTCCCGACTGGTGGTAGCACTGGTGGAAAGAAAGAGAGAGAAGAAAGACTTTGTTATGTGTGTGTTTGTGTGAAAGTGACATGTACTCCACAAAAAACGTGTGTGTATATATATATGTATATTTTTTTATATATATATATATATAATATATATATATATATATTTATATATTATTTATATATATATATATGTGGGGTGTGTGGTGTGTGTGTGTGTGTGTGTGTGTGTGTGTGTGTGTGCGAGAGAGAGAGTTTGACATGTAGGTCCACAAAAAACGTGTGTGTGTGTGTGTGTGTGTGAGTGTTGTGTGTGTGTGTGTGTGTGTGTGTGTGTGTTGTGTGGAGGGGGGACTTTCTAACTTTCACTTTTATGTTGTTCAGATTTCCTTAATCTACGTACACACATGTGGACTGCATGTCACCACACACACACACACACACAACACACACACACACACAACACACCACACAACACACAGCACACCACACACACATAAAACACACACACATAATACACACACACACACACACAAACACACACACACACTCACACAAACACGTGTGAAAGCAACCCCTTAGTCCTGTCACGCAAAGCCCCCAATCTGCATTATGCAGAGCACCACAGGACACAGCTCCTGAGACAGACAACACGGGCTTTCACCTACCGCCGATTTTCGGGCCCAGTTCAACACACCCTAATGAAAACCACGGGGCTCTGTGAATACCCAGGTAAATTGGTCCTGAATAGACGAGTCTTCAAGTCTGTGTGGTGTGGGTTGTGTTTGGTGTTGATGGCGTGTGCTGTGTTGCGTGGTGCTGGGTGTGCGATGTTGTGTGTGCTTGTGTGTGTTGTGTGTGTGTGTGTGTGTGTGTGTGCGTGCGTGCATGTGTGTGTGTTTGGTTTGTGTGCTTGTGTGTGTGTTGTGCGTGTGTGCGTGGGTTTTTTTGTGAGTGTGTGCGTGGTGTGGCTTGTGTGTGCCGTGAGTGCGTTGCGTGGTGTTCAGTGTGCGTGTGTGTGCGTTTGTGTGTGTATGTGTGTGTTGTACGTGCGTGCGTTGGCTTGTGTGTGTGTGTGCCTGCTTAGGCGACTGTTGTTTAAACCACAAAGGCCTGGAACGTGGCAGTTGTCCTAACAGAGGCCTGCCTACACACCGGCCTCAAGGTACACAGCTTACGTCGTCTCTCTCTCTCGCCTACCATGGAAAAATCAGTGAGGTGCATTGGAAATCGTGCCAGAATAAAGTCTGTGAAAAATTGTGTTTTGTTGTTGGGCTGAAAAGATTGTTGAAAGCTTGAAGTTTTTTGTTTGTTGTTGAAAGAGAGAGAGAGAGAGAGAGAGAGGGGAGAGAGAGAGAGAGTTGAGAGAGAGAGAGAGAGAGAGAGAGAGAGAGAGAGAAGCCACACACAGATAGACAGAGAGAGAGAGAGAGTAGGAGAGAGATGAGGATGAGAGAGAGAGAGATGAGAGAGAGAGAAGAGAGAGGAGAGATTTTACTTATCATTTTTCAATTATTCATTTCAAAGAATAATGGAATAAGCAATCATGTGTTTTTTTACATCCAGGCCCCGTGTTATGGGGCTTTATAGATTCTGTCTTTGTTTCCCTGAGAACAGAATAGCTTTTTCTTCCAAAAGGCGGAATGTATGCACAAGGTGTTCTGCATGTGTTCACATAGGAAACTCATTTATACCAATGGTTCTACTCTCTTGGGAAGGGCTTATGGAGGAGTGGGAAGGGGAGCTGATGATTGTTAAACTCCAGGGGATCATCCTCTTGAACATGAGTCTCAGTGGTGGCTCTGACCTGGACTCAAACTCAGGCCCCTAGATAGCTAGCACATCAGGAACAAAGTTCTAACCACCAGATATGGATGATCATATTATGAATGAATGATAAACGAATGAATGAATGAATGACTAATCTTATTTTTCGAGGGTTACAGAGTAAGCTTTTACATTTTTTTTTCAAATGATCATTTTAATGAATGAAGAAATGAATGATGAATGAATGATCTTTATTCTTTTTAAGGGTTACAGAGTCATGCTTTTTATTTTTTATCTGGCCCTTGCCCTCAATAGGGAATACATTATTTATAAAATATTAAAAAGGGTAATAGCAACCACCTACCCCACAACCACCATCACCAACAACAACAGTTCAACCTATGATTTAGACAAAAAGAAGAATAGGTATACATTCAACAAAGGCATAATCATAGGTATACATTCAACAAACGCATAATCCCCAATAGGATACATTAATAATTATTTTTTTAAAAGAGATAGATATGTTTTCAACAAACACTTTTCCCCTAACTGACCAAAACATTAATAGCAAGACATATGTATTGACTATAACTAAGTGAATCAAAAAGACTAAAAGTCAGAAAAGACAAAAACAAGACGGAGAGGCAACAGAGACGACAGCAAAACCAAACAGAGAAAAGAATATATATTTAACAGATTTTCACAAATCGTTCTTACTTAAAAACAATATTATGAAGAAAACAGCTTTTCAGAAACAAATTAACAACAACAAAATTAAACTTTAAAAAAGTTTTTAACAACAGCGGTCAATCCCCTCATCTCTGTTTAGGAGCTTGCAGATAGCTGACAGATTACACAGACTTAGTCCCCTGAGACAGTCAAGTTAACCATCAGTTGTTAATTACAGAAAAGCGGGACGGGATACACGACACAGTCCCCTTGAGACACGTCAAGGTTAACACGAGTTGTTAATTGCAGATTGCTGCTGATACACAGACACGGGTCACTGAGACACTTTCAAGTTAACACAGCAGTTGTTAATTGCAGTTAGCTGCTGATACACGAAAACAGTCACTGAGACACGTAAAGGGTTAACCAGCAGTTTAAATTGCAGTTTAGCTGACTGTACACAGACCCAGCCCACTGAGACAAGTAAAGTTAACACGCAGTTTTTAAATTTGCAGATAGCTGACTGATACACAGACACAGTCAATGGGGAACACGTCAAGTTAACAAACAGTTGTTAATTGCAGATAGCTGATGATACAAGACATAGTCCCTGAGACAGTCAATTTTAACACAGCGTTGTTAATTGCAGGATAGCGACAGACCCCACGGGGGGGGGGGACCAAAAGTCACTGAGACCTACATAGTTAAACACATCAGTGTTAATTGCAGATAGCTGAAGTACACAGACATAGCCCCTGGGAAAAGTCAATTTTAAAAACAGCAGTTGTTAATTGCAGATAGCTGACAGATTACAAAAAACGACCATAGTCCTGAGACACGTCAAGTTACACGGCAGTTGTTAATTGCAAAATTGCTGACGAATGATACACAGACACAGTCAATGAGACGCTACAAGTTAACAAACAGTTTTTAAATTGCAGATAGCTGACAGATACACAGACATAGTCCCTGGGGGACGCTAAAAATTTTAACACAGCAGTTGTTAATTGCCCCCCACAAGGTGGACACAAGGCAAACAGAATCATCACATAGAAAAGCTGATGTTGATTGTTACCTGAACACTGGTACAAATGTCACAAACAGGAAACCCTGGTCGGGACAACTGACCCACCACAGATGTCATTTCTTTCCTCTGCAAAAGGCCCCAAGGCACACAGCTAACACAGATCTGAACCAGATCATAAAAACACATCATAAAAAAAACCCTACAACTTTTTCCCCAAATTCTCTCCCACAAGCACCTTACTCAGCCCAAGGCAAACAACCAACCCACAATCTTATTAAGTAAAACAACTAACAGCAACTAAAAACTACCCCCAAAAAATAACGCTGCTTACAATATGTACCCCACAGCGTGCAGGGGGCGCGAGCAGCACGCGACCCCGAGGGCCGCCAGCGACTGCGCGTGGCAGACTTAGCTTGGCAATTCTAACGGGACCCCTGTTAAAATTCTTCAGACGCGGGTTTCACCCTGCTAACCGGCTTTTGCCGTACAAAGGAACAATTTTTTTTTTTCTCTCAAAATACACAAAGACCTCATAAGCGAGAAAAACCTTTAGTATTGTCCCAGGTATTTATGATTGTATCACAATTTACAATCAGAACTCTCTCTTCTAAGAACCCTGTTTTTTCTCACTTTTTTTTTGCTGTTATTGACTAAAGCTTGGGGGTTTTCATCAATGTTTTTGATTTTTTGTGTACACACCCTTCCCCCCTCCCCTCCCCTATTTATCAGAGTAACCCATTCCAGCTTGGGGGGTAATGTTTAATTAAACATGACACAAAGTGCAGGCACATTTGTTGCCCATTTTCTGTTATCTGTTTTTAGGGGGCCACAAAGCTATGGCATAAAAAAATTCCAAGGCCCAAAGGGGTTTTAAAGGGGTGGGGGGGTGTGTTTGTGCGGGAACTACATGTTTTATTGTTTTATCTGATGGGTGAAATCCTGTTAAAGGCAGTTTTTGAAAGGAAGTTTGTCATCGTAGGATTTGCACCTCTCTCTCTCTCTCTCCCCTCTCTCCTTCTCCTCTCCTCTCTCTACTCTCTCTCTCTTTTCTCTCTCTCTTGTGAAAGTGCATTTTGTACAAAACTATTTTGCAAGGATTAGTTTAATGTTGCTTGGAGATAAATATGCTTCTTTCTTTCTCAGCTCAGTCAAGGGCCCAAGGGGCCAACATCTATGGTTGTTGTGACTGTAAGGGAAAAAGGTTTTGGCTTTCCCTCAAGTGCATGTCAAAATCAGGGCCAGCCGGTTTTTTGACAAAGTGTAGGGGAAAGAATTGTTGCTATTTCAAGTCTTTTTAGGAAAAAAAAACAGGAGGGTTTTTTTGCCAAGTTAAGAAAAAATAAAAAAGGAAAAGGTGACAAGAAGAAAAGTGGGCAAGACAGAGAGAGATCGTGTTTTTGATTTAAACTTGTTCATTATCATGTTGTTGACCAGTTCGTGGAGTTTTGAACTTGGCAGCGAAACCTGAATGACCAGGTTTAACACTCTAACCAGGCTTTGCAGTGAGTTTCCCTGCCCCCCCCCCCCCTCCCCCCCCCCCTCCACAACAATACTTCATTTCTGCCTGAGCTAAGAATTACAATAGGGAATTTAATGGGGAATTTCAAAAAACCAGGGAATCTTGGGTGGGGGCAAACCCCCTGGAACAAATTAGGCTTCAGCACTCCCGATTCAAAGCAGCTTAAACAAAACAAGGGTGTGTGTGTCTGAGAGGGGGATTTTGATTGGCTTTGTTGGCAAGGGGGGCAGGTTTTTTGGGAATGTTTATTGAACTGGATTGGGAGGAGGTGAAGGTGTTGGGTGTGGTTGGGGGGAGGGGTCAGTCTTTCATTAGTCTAGTGGACAAAGCAATTAAACCTTGGAATGTGAGAGACAGGAAGATGGCCGGCCCCTGCTGTGCTATATAGGTGGCAGACCTGGGTTCTCATGTGGGTCTTTGATGTCGCCGCCACGCCTTCCTCACCTGTCATTGAGTTCACCCTGGCAAGGATGGTTGGGTGCCACGTGTTGTGTACTGGCTTGTTTTTTAGGACTTAGGTTCAGTGTATAGTGTACCTGCCTTTTGTAGTTTCTTTTTTAGGGACTTATGTTTACAAAAGGTTTTAGTGTACATGCCTTTAATAGTTTTCTTTTAGGGACTTATGTTAAGGTTTATAGTGTACATGCCTTTAATAGTTTCTGTTTTAGGGACACAATGGTTAAGGTTTTATAGTGTACAATGCCCTTTAATAGTTACTTTTTAGACACACTTATGTTAAGGTTTTATGTGTTAGTGTAACTGACCTTTAATAGTTTTCTTTTAGACTTATGTTCATAAGGTTTATAGTGTCTGTTTTTGTAGTGATTTATATGTTTATACGGTTAGAATAGTGTGTTTTTCGTGGATTTTTGTTTACCCCCCCCCCCGGTTTCCCCCAGTATACGTGTGTTTTTGTAGAATTATGTTAAGGTTTATAGTGTAATTAGTTTCTTTTTAGGACTTATTGTTAAGGTTTATAGGTGTAACATGCCTTTAATAGTTTTTTTATGGACTTTTTATGTAATGTTTATAGTTTATATGCCTTGTATAGTTTTGTATCATGCCAAATTGGGGATGTGCTGGGCCTGATTTATCAGATGCTTAATTATCGGCCAGTTACAATGGATTTTTGCATTTTCCTTTATAATCATGACTAACAACAAACAGTGAGTGCCAGTCTCGCTCGCATATGCTCAAATGACAAGAAGAACTTTTCTGTAATCATAAAACAGTTATCAAGCCAACCCCCACAACACTCTGTTTTATCATTAAAAGCGACTTTAGGTCGTACTACCAGAAAATCCGAATTTACAGGTACCCTATTTGAATTGCTGACTTAAAAATGAATCTAACAAAAAAAAACACCTCCCTTCACTGAATCGCTGATACGATTTTTAGCTACTTGCTATGCTGTGTTGATGCTCTTTTCAATGAAGGCCTCATTTTGTTTGGATGTTATTTTTTCAGACACCTAATTAGATTTCAACTCCTGTGTTGTAGTGTAAAAGACATGTACAGGACACGTGTCTGTTCGCGATCGCGCGCAACGCCCACAGACCCACGTGGGGTCGTGAGAGCAGGGTGGTTGCCTCAATTCTCTCTTGGTCAGAATGTATGGCACAGTTTTAAAATAAACCCAACCTGATTTCGAAAAAGGGGTAAATGAAAAAACCCGTATTTAGAAAAGGGAAAGAAAAACAGGGGGGGCCTTTTGGAAACCCCAAAATTTTTTTTATAACTGGTTGTTCAGGGGGATCAAAAACAGTGGTGGGGCCCCCGGAGCCCGGGAAAAAAATTTCATAGACTTTTCTTTCCTCCTCCTTTCCCCCCCCTCCTCCTCCTCTCTTCCCCTTTTTTCTCTCTCTTCTTTTCCCCCCTTTTTTCCACCCTTCTCCCTCTTTTCCCCTCCCTCCTTTCCCCCTCTCTGTCTGTTGTCTGTTGTTGGGATTTTTTTTGGGTATTAGGCAAAAACCATTTTCCTGCAGACTCCCCTAAAAAGCCCCTCTTTGGGAAAATTTTTCCCCCAGCCCCTTTTTTAAAACCTTTTCCCGAGTGAATGGGTTTTTTTTCCTTTTCCCGATATGATTTTAAAAATGGTTTAGTTGGGCTGTAAGGACGGGGTTTTGTTTTAAGGAATTTGGGTTTTTGGGTTTTTTTTCATTTTAGGGGTTTGGGGGGTGGGGAAATGGGTTTTCCCACGACTCGGGGGCCGGCCTGGAAGGGGCCCTTAGGGTTTTTACCGGGGGGTCGATACAGCAAGGAAAAATCGAGGGGTTTTTTTTTTACACCGTTTTAAAGGAAAAATTTTGCCCCCCCCTTTAAAAACCCGGTTTTTAAAAAAATGTGACGAGGGTGACAGCCAGTTTCCCCCGGGCCCGTGGGGTCGGCGGGGGCTCTAAGCAAAATATTGGATAGGTTTTTGGTTTTTTTTCTGTCTGCCCCTTTTTCTGCTGTTTTCTCTCTTCTCTCTCTCTCTCTCTCTTTTCTCCCTCTTTTCTCTTTTTCCCCCTCTTCTCTCTCTGTGACACCTGTTTTGGGAAAAATTTCCTTGGGGGGCCAAAATTTCCCTGAAATTTTAGTTTCTAAATAAAAAGTTTCTAAGGGGTAGAAGCTATAGGAAGGTGGCAGAAGGTTTTTTAAAAATTTTGGGTTCCCCCGCCAACAAAATTTTTAAACCCCGGAGTTTTGGGGGTTTTTTTTTAGAAACCCCCGCCCTTTTTCCACAGTTTGTCAAAAAAAAAAAGAACTGAATGTCAAATTTTTTTCGTTTTAAGACTATAAACAACCCCCCCCAGTATCCCCACGATGCGAAACATCTTTGGGGGCAAAACCTTTTAAAAAAACCCTTTTTTTGCCTTTCGGAATTGAGGAAATTTTTGTGAAAAATGAAAGGAAAAAAAAAAACCCCCGGCACGCACACAGGTGTCGTGTTTAGAAAAACCAAACCCTGGGGGAAAAAAAAAAACGGGGGGGGAAAATTTTTTCCAAAAGGGGGGGGGGGGGTTTTTGTATTGGAAAAAGTTTTGGCGGCCCCCCGGCCCCCCCCGGGAAAAAACCCGGGGGTTACGGCGATTCCCCTTTTTCCCAAAAAAAACCCTTCCACGGGGGCCCTGGGGGGGGGGCGGGGGGGGGGGGGGGGGGGGGGGTTTTGGGGGGGGGGGGCATGGTTTGGGGTTTTAAAAAAATTTTTTCCCCCCTTTCTTTCTTCCCCTTCCCCCGGCTTTTTTTTCTAGAGTTTTTATGGGGAATTTTTTGTTTCCCCGGGGCTGACGGATCCCTTTTTCCTTTTTTGGGGGGGCCCCAAAACCTACTTGTGTTTTTAAGGGAAAAAAAAAAAAAATGACACCCACCTTCCCCCCCCCCACCCCCCCCCCAAAAAGGGAAAAATTTTTTGGAAGAAAGAAGGGGAGAAAACCCCCTTTTCAGAAAAAAAAAAAATTTCTGAAAAAAAAACAACAGAAAAAAAAAAAGAAAGGGGAAAAAAGAGAGAAAAAAGGGGAAAAAATTTTTTTTGGGGCAAAATAGACGGAAAAAAACCCGGGGAAAAAAAAAAAAGAAGAGGGAAAGCCCAAAAAATGAAAGAAAAAAAAAATTTAAAAAAAAAGGGGAAAAAAAAAAAAAAAAAAAGAAAAAACACAAAAACACATTACAGGAAATAAAAAAATTTTTTTAAAAAAAATGAAAAAAAACCAAAAACCCCACAAAAAAAAAAAAGGGGAAAGGAAGGAGGGGAAAAAGACAAATAATGGGGGGAAAAAAAAAAAACTTCTTTT
>JASPKP010006079.1:5000-14815 GCA_030674155.1 Stramonita haemastoma | reverse complement strand
CACACCCCCAAAAACACACACACACAACACCCCCACACCCCCACCACACCACCCCACCCACCACACACGGGGAGAGGAGGGGGGGAGGGAAAAGGGGCAGATAGTTTGAGAGGGGGAAGTGTGCTTTTTTTTTTGTGCTAAGTGGATTGAAGGTGATTTTTGAAAGTTGTTAATATTGTGCTGTTTAATTAGTCGGGAGGGAGTTCCACAGGTGGGCCTGAGTAAAAAAAAACTAGTTTTGAAAAAGTCTATTTTTGGGGTTTGGGGACATTTGGCTTTTCCTATTTCTGGAATGATTCATTGGGAATTTTCTTTTAAGGAGGGGGGAAATTTCTGTCGTATCTTAAAAATCATGTGCCCTTTTTTAATTTTGTCTTTTGGTGAGGGGAAGGTATTTTTAACTGAGCATAGTCCACTTCTAGAAGGTTGTTTTTTCAGGGACCAGTTTGAGACCCTGTTTATAAACAAAGTTTCAGAATTTTTCAGGCAGAGCCCCCCTATTTTTGGGTTTTTTTAAAAAAAAAAAACAGTTTCCCTTTAATGGGAAATAAGAAAGTGTTTAAATTTTAATCAACTGGTAAATTTTTTTGGGGGAAGATTTGCATGATGGAAAATTTTTGGTAGAACAGTGAGATTTTCATGGTTGTCATCCCGAATTTGAAAAGGGGATTGGGGGGGAAGGCAAGGGAAGGGGGGGGAGGCAGAGGGAAAGAAGGGAGGTAGGCTATAGCGCAGAGGGGGGGCACACACACACACACAAACACACACCCACACACACAAACCCCCACACACACACACACACACACACACACCACACCACACACAGCTAGAGGCCCCCCCCTCTCTCTCTCTCTCTCTCTCTCTCTCTTCTCTCTCCTTTCTCTCTCTTCTCTCTCTCTCTCTTTTTCCTAGCCAGAAAACTTCCCCTTTAATAAAGGACTGTAGCAGTTGACCACCACAAACCACCATCGCACCACACCACCACCACCACATAAAAAGCTAGTAGTAGGCACCCATCAGTCTCCAAGACTATGGATTGCCCTGCAAAGCCTGGGTAAGTAAGTATGGAGGGCAAACTGTTACCCATGCAGCAGATCCCCCCTCTCCATGCCACTGGATTGATCCTTGGAAAGGCAATGACTTATAGGAATGGTTCCTAATATGGTCAGCAGGAGCCATCAGATCATATACAGCCATATACAGCCCAGAACCACCAAGCTAGATAAATAATTATAAACAACTTAGAAGTTGCTGTAGCCTTAACCATTCCACCACCTCCCTAGTTTTGTCCAGTTGTTTTGGTCACTGATGATGACCAGAGGCTCAACCAGATTGTGCTATAACGTGTTACAGAGGTGAAAGGCAAAACTTGTATAATAGGAGGATTGTGCTGTAAACTATTACAGAGGTTACAGGCGACTTGTATAATAGAGGAGTTGATGCCAAAAGCTAGGGCCAACCTATATCTGCTACTGTACTGGGCCAGTCCATTTTGAGTAGAATGGACTCAACCACTTAGTAGGGGAAGTGTTGTGTGGTGTGTGTGTGTGTGTGTGTGTGGTGTGTGTGTGTGTGTGTGTGTGTGTGTGTGGTGTGTAGAGGGGAGGGGGGGAGCTTAGAGAGAGAAATGAGGGAGAAGAGTGTGAGGGGGAGAGAGGAGAGGGAGAGGGGAGGAGAGAGGGATGATGGAGAGGAGGAGAGGGAGAGAGGAGAGGGGAGAGAGAGAGAGGAGCAAAATGGAAAGGAGAGAGAGAGAGAGAGAGAGAGAGAGAGAGAGAGAGAGAGAGAGAGAGAGAGAGAGAGAGAGAGGAGAGAGAGAGGAGAGAGAGAGGAGAGAGAGAGAGAGAGAGAGCAGAACAAGTAGGGACAGTACAGAGGGAGAGAGAAGAGGAAAGGGGAGGGATGAAGAGAGAGGGGGGAGGGAAGGCAAGGGAGGAGGAAGAGAGAGAGAGGAGGTAGGCATATGTAGGGCACTGGCTGCACACACACACACACACACACCACAACACACACACACACACCACACACACACACACACACACCCACACACACACACAAAAGAATCTACAGATCTTTCCAATGAGACTATAAACTGAGGCCCTCTGTGCCAAGGTACAGCAGAACATCTTGCTCACTAGTTAAATCCTGTTCTGCTTTTCACAATATTTACACAACTGCATACACACCAGGGACTGGATGAAAAAAGTAGGCCTACATGAGTGCTTATCCCATTATCCTCAATATAAAAGAATAAAATACAAAAAATAAATAAAGAGGCTCTCTCTCTCTTGTTTATTTTTATTTATTTATTTATTTTATTCTTTTGTATCAAGGATAATGGAATAAGCACCATATGCTATTTTTTTCATCCAGTCCCCGTGTGTATGCAGTTTTGTCAATCTTGTCATCTGTTCCCACCTGCACACAATGGCCTATTGTTACGAAAAGCAGTACAGGATTAACGTGTGCACAAGATGTTGTGTGTGCGTTCGAACACAGGGCCTAGGTTTACAGTCTCATCTGAAGGACTTTTGGGGAGAGTGGAGTCAGCACTGATGTTAAGTCCAGGGGAAAAATCCCCTCAAACTGGGGGTCATCAAATTGCGAGTGCAATGTTCTGACCACTAGGCTATCCGTCTCCAGAGAGAGAGAGAGAGAGAGAGAGAGAGAGAGAGAGAGGAGAGAGAGAGAGAGAGAGAAGAGAGAGAGGAGAGAGAGAGAGGAGAGAGAGGAGAGAGAGAGAGAGAGAGAGAGAGAGAGAGACAGAGACAGAGACAGAGAACGAAGAGACAGAGACAGAGAGATGGCAAGGCAAATTCTTTTAGTCGAGGATAATAGATAAGCACTCCAGTGCTTTTTTACATCAGTCCCCGCCCTTTTCAGGGATAGCATCAAGATAACAAAATAAACCTCTAACTACACAACAGCAATAATAATGATGCAAATACCAAGAACAAGAAACCATACCAAGTATCAACCAGCATGCAAAAATAGGACAGAGATGCAATAATAAGGTAATGATATAAAAAGACACACATTCAGAAATGAAAATGAGAAGTCAGAATCAATGATGATTTTGATTTGGAAGGAGAGAAAAAAGAAGAAAAGAAGAGCAAACATGAGAATTTGATGAGGTAAATGACTGAAAACATCAATCCACCACCATCTATCAACAAAATAACTTTTAATAAGTCATATAAAATATAACATTTTGATCAAATTGGGTAATGATTCACACACCACACACACACACACACACACACACACACACACACACACACACACACACACACACACACACACACACACACACTTTAAAGGTTCTGGTGCATGTCATCAATAACTTGAATCTAAGGGAAATAATTATGTGCCTTGAATTCTAAATAAAATCGTATAATGAAACATAAGAGTAATCTATCCACTATAAGGTACATATTCAAAACATATACTCTAATACCTAAATCAATCTTATGATAATAGTCATAAAATTATGTTCATGATCCTACCTAACCATGACTAACATAGTTATTCAGCTTTCTTAAAAAAACGTCATGAATTAAAAAGTTTACACCAAAAAATCCACACACGTGATTATTAAGATATAGAGTACAAAATATGAGAAAAAAATATCAATATGGATAATAAATATGTTTAGACAATAGTGAGACATTCAGAGATAATAATAATAATAATAATAATAATAATAATAATATAATAATTAATATATAATAATAATAATAATAATAATAATAATAATATTAATATTTAAAATAGTTACTATAATAAAATTACATTATTAAAATCAGTTACAAAGATATAATAACAATAAAGATACATGTGAAACATTTACACACACACACACACACACACACACACACACACACACACAACACACACTCACTCTCACTCACACAAGGGAGAGAGGAGTGGGGAGGGAGAGGGCAGATAGTTTGAGAGGGGGGAAGTGTGCTTTGTTATTTTTGATGCATCCAGTGGATTAGAAGGTGATTTTTGAAAGTTGTTAATGATTGATCTGTTTAATTCAGTCAGGGAGGGAGTTCCACAGAGTAGGGCCTGAGTATAGTAAACTAGTTTTGAACAAGTCTATTCTTGGGATTGGGACATTTGGCTTTTCCTATTTCTGGAATGATTCATTGGGAATTTGTCTTTTAAGGACGTGGGGACATTTCCTGTCAGTATCTTAAACATCATGATGCCTTTGTTATATTTTAGTCTTTGGGTAGGGGAAGGATATTAACTGAGCATAGTCCACTTCTAGCAAGGTTGTTTTCTTCAGAAGGACCAGTTTGAGACCATGTTTATACAGACTTAGTAACGGTTTCATGATATTTGCACTGGCAGAGTCCCACAGGGTTGCAGCATAGTCTATTGAGGATTGTATAATTATAAGCTTAAAAAAAAAAACAGTTTCCTTGAATGGAAGTCAAGAAAGTGTTTAATTTGAATCAACTGGTAAACTTTTTGGGTCAAGTATTTGCATAGATGAGATATGTGGTAGAACAAGCTGAGATTTTCATGGATTGTCACACCTAGAACTTTGAAGAGAGAGTTGGGAGGGAAGGCAAGGGAAGGAGGGGGGAGGCAGAGAGAAGGGAGGTAGGCATATATGCAGCAGCAGGGGCTGCCACAACACACACACACACACACACACACACACACACACACACACACACACACACACACACACACACACACACGCAGCTAGAGGCTCTCTCTCTCTCTTCTATCTCTCCAGTCCTAGCAGAGCTATCCCATTTAATAAAGGACTGTAGCAGTTGACCACCACAAACCACCATCGCACCACCACACCACAATAAAGCTAGTAGTAGGCACCCATCAGTCTCCGAAGACTATGGAGTTGCCCTACAAAGCCTGGGTAAGTAAGTATGGAGGGCAAACTGTTACCCATGCAGCAGATCCCCCTCTCCATGCCACTGGATTGATTCTTGGAAAGGCAATGACTGATAGGAATGGTTCTATATGGTCAGCAGGAGCCATCAGATCATATACAGCCATATACAGCCCAGAACCACCAAGCTAGATAAATAAATATAACAACTTAGAAGTTGCTGTAGCCTTAACCATTCCACCACCTCCCTAGTTTTGTCCAGTTGTTTTGGTCACTGATGATGACCAGAGGCTCAACCAGATTGTGCTATAACGTGTTACAGAGGTGAAAGGCGAAACTTGTATAATAGGAGGATTGTGCTGTAAACGTATTACAGAGGTTACAGGCGACTTGTATAATAGAGGAGTTGATGCCAAAAGCTAGGGCTAACCTATATCTGCTACTGTACTGGGCCAGTCCATTTTGAGGAGAATGGACCCAACCCCTTAGTAGGGGAAGTGTGTGTGTGTGTGTGTGTGTGTGTGTGTGTGTGTGTGTGTGTGTGTGTGTGTAGAGGGGGTGTGGGGGAGGCTTAGGGAGAGAGGGAGGAGGAGAGAGAGAGAGAGAGAGAGAGAGAGAGAGAGAGAGGGGGATCAAAAATGGACAAGAGAGAGAGAGAGAGAGAGAGAGAGAGAGAAGAGAGAGAGAGAGAGAGAGAGGAGAGAGAGAGAGAGAGAGAGAGAGAGAGAAGAGAGAGAGGAGAGAGAGAGAAGAGAGAGAGAGAGAGGAGAGAGAGAGAGAGAGAGCAGAACAAGTAGGGACAGTAAGAGGGAGAGAGAGAGAGAGGGAAAGGAGAGGGATGAAGAGAGAGGGGGAGGGAAGGCAAGGCTTGGAGGAAGGGAGAGAGAAGCAAGGTAGGCATATGTAGGGCACTGGCTGCATACACACACACACACACACACACACAACACACACAGATCTACAGTCTTTCCAATGAGACTATAAACTGAGGCCCTGTGTGCCAAGGCAAGCAGAACATCTTGCTCACAAGTTAAATCCTGTTCTGCTTTTCCACAATATTTACACAACTGCATGCACACCAGGGACTGGATGAAAAAAGTAGGCCTACATAAGTGCTTATCCCATTATCCTCAATATCAAAGAATAAAATACAATAAAATAAATAAAGAGGCTCTCTCTCTCTTGTTTATTTTTATTTATTTATTTTATTTTATTCTTTTTGTATCAAGGATAATGGAATAAGCACTCATGTGCTTTTTATTCATCCAGTCCCCATGCAGTTTTGTCAGTCTTGTCATCTGTTCCCACCGGCACACAATGGCATACTCTTAGAAAAGCAGTACAGGATTTAACTGTGCGCAAGATGTGTGTGCATTCGAACACAGGGCCTAGGTTTACAGTCTCATCTGAAGGACTTTTGGGGAGAGTGGGGTCAGCACTGATGTTAAGTCCAGGGGAAAAATTCCCTCGAACTGGGGTCGTCAAATTGCGAATGCAATGTTCTGACCACTAGGCTATCCCGTCTCAGAGGAGGAGAGAGAGAGAGAGAGAGATGAGAGAGAGAGAGAGAGAGAGGAGAGAGGAGGAGTAGAGAGAGAGAGAGAGAGAGAGAGAGAGAGAGACGAGGACGCAGACGCAGACGCAGATAGTTTATTCATATAGGCCTTAGCCCTTATGAAGGGGAATGTGAACAATACAAGACATGGTATGATAAATATAGTGAAAAATCATTTGATCATTAAGCACACTGACTTATGAAGTGACTATTTCTCTAAGTTTGAAAGCCTTGTACAAGAATAGAGAAAAGTTATGTATAACTTCAGGATGTGTACAAGACATTAACAAATTCAATTTAAACAAACAAGGTTCCTATAATACTTTGGTTGAATAAATTTTACTCTAAGGTTATGTAATTGTTGGCAGCAAAGAACAAAGTGGACTTCATCTTCCTTTGTCACATTGCATAATGGACATGACAAATCCAGATCATTATGGGTTCTATATCTTAAACGATGTACATTCAAATCAGATATACCAAGTCTAAATTTTGCTGTGATGTGTTTCAATTGTCGATTCATATCAAGTTCTAAATAGCATTTTAAATCATGACCATTACAATATGTTCTATAAAAGTCAAACCTTTGGCTATTGTTAATATGATAGTTCCAGTTCTGCCACCTGCAGTCAATCAGTCATTGATGAAAGACTTCAATGAACACATGAACATCACCCACACCTTGGTTCAACCACACATCTCCGAACCCATTTTCATTTAAACAGATACGTACACTTGATACCCAATTTTTCTTACCTATTACATCTAAATTATACAACATTTTGTATGCCTTATATGGTAATCTCAGATCTTCCATTTGTAGCAACTTAATCCAATAACGAATACAATTAACTGCAGAATTAATGTACAAAGGATATCTATCAGTTTCACCATAAACGATGTCATTAGGTGTACGTCTATCAACTCCTAAGTACTTCTTTATTGCAAACAAATGAACAGATTCACAATGAACTGCTGCTTTGTCCAATCCCCATAATTCTGAACCATACTGAAGAACAGGTTGAACCTGTGAGTCGAATAGTTTCATTAATAGCCCAAAAGAATTATTATTAAGTGTGTACAATCTTTGCATAATATATACCAATGCATTCTTTGCCCTACTAGAAAGGTCCTTACAAGCAGCAGTAAAACTCAGACGTGTAGAAAACAATATCCCTAAGTACTTATAAACATTAACTACAGGTAGCAGATTACCATTGTATGTCCATCTTTCTCGCATACCCAAATAACCTCCCTTACGAAACACAATGATGTTACTTTTCTTCATATTTACTTTTAATTGAAGTGAAAAAGCAGCATGATACAAATTATTTAGCTGATTTTGAAGCCCCACAATAGTCTCTGATAACAGCACTACGTCATCAGCTAATAGCAGAATGAACAACTCAAACGCATCATGTGACAAAACTGCACCATGTTTTCCATTATTAATTACTTGTAATGCTAATTCATTTATAAAAAGTGAAAATAAAACAGGGCTGCACACATCTCCTTGCTTGACTCCGGCTGTGCATCTAATGAAATCTGTCAATTTAGAACCACATCTTACTTTACATTTTATATCATCATACATTCTTTTTATACATGTGTGGAGTTTACCTCTAATACCATTTTTTACCAAAATGGGCCAAAGTAAATTTCTGTTAATGGAGTCAAAGGCTTTTTCGAAATCGATAAAAGCTACATATAACTTACAGTTGCATGAAAACTGTTTCTGTATCAATGCTAATAACGTAAACATATGATCTAAAGTAGAATACCCCTTTTAAATCCTGCCTGACATTCTCCAGTAATGTTATTTTCTTCTATCCATTCCTGTAGTCTTCTGTTAATAATGGAACTAAAAATTTTGCTACTTATATCACTAAATGAAATACCCCTATAATTATTAGGATCATTAACGTTTCCTTTCTTATATAATGGTAAAACAATAGACTCTGTCCAATTTTCAGGGAACTGACCAGTCTCAAACAGTGTATGAAACAATTTTACAAAGAAATCCACTATATATTCATTTGAATATTTGAATAATTCACCAATAATTGCATCTGGTCCTGCTGCTTTCCGACTTTTCAGCTTTCTTATGGCAAGTAATACTTCTTCTCTTGAGATGGGACGGTTCATGTAATCATCACCACCATCATCAATTATATCTTCATTTAGAGTATCATTACTAACGTCTGTTTCTAATAAAGATTTGAAATGTTGAAACCACTTCTCAACACTAATATCAGTTCTTTTCTGTTTTCTTTTGAATGAAAATTTTCAAACATTATCCCAAAAATCTTTTTGACTCTTAACTGACGTGAGAAGTTTATCCAACATTGCAGTATTAAACTCTTTCTTTTTTCTTTTTAATAAATTTTTATACTCACGTCTTGCAACAGTGTATTTCTGCCTATCTTCATCTGTCAATGACTTTCGACTCATTCTCAATAATTTTCTCACATTCTTTTTACTAATCTCACATTCTCTATCATACCAATCATTTCGAATCTTACTTTTATCACTATATATGCTCTTCTTCATACACATAGCACTATCCCTTATGCATTCATTAAATAACAGTAATGCATCATTAATATCAACATCGATTAAATTCATAGCACCTTCTAGTTTACCTTGAATATTTTCCTGACACAGCATATTGTTGTATGTAGCAGCATAGTCATCACACCAGATAAATTTTTCAATCACCATACATGTATCATCTATGTTTTCATCAACACTAAATTTATTTTCATATGGAAATACTATTTTGGCGATCACAGGCATATGATCAGAATCTATTCTTTCATCAATCAACAATTCACAGGATTAAAAAACAAGACACAATAAATCATTTGAAAGAATAAAATAATCGTTGACACTACACCCTGAATCTGAAATATATGTATAGCGACCCTGAAGGTCACCCTGACATAACCCATTCAAAATACATAAGTCTAAAGTGGTGCACATGTTCAACAAAAGTTTACCATAATTATTTAAAGATGTGTCATGAGAGCATCGCTTGTATATCAACGACTGGCTTTGGCATTGCAAATCAGCATTTCCACTGACTGACGATTCCTGATACGAAATATTGGATGTTCTACTATTAAGATCCCCACACAACATAATGTAAACATCATTTGTTATTGTACAATCAATCAAACATTCTTCCAACATACTAATTCCGTTATCTATGTCAAAATAAGTAAGTATGGAGGGCAAACTGTTACCCATGCAGCAGACCCCCTCTCTCCATGCCACTGGATTGATCCCTTGGAAAGGCAATGACTGATAGGAATGGTTTCAGTGCTGTCAGCAGGAGTCATCAGAACATATACAGCCATATACAGCCCAGAACCACCAAGCTAGATAAAT
>JASPKP010006078.1:0-14816 GCA_030674155.1 Stramonita haemastoma | reverse complement strand
CTCGGGCCCAGATGGTGCACACGTGGCTTGGGGGTCCTGTTTTTCACGTCAGCATGGGGGGGTCATAAAAAATGATCAGGGTCAAAACTAGATGATGAGAGTGTTCACAAACATGAAAAACATTCAAAAACATATAGTAGATGATAGAGATGTTCAGAAACATTGAAACATTAAACAACATACTTGTAGAGGGGGAGAGTGTTAGAAATGTGGACATACTCAACAACATACTTGTAGATGAAAAAGGGGGTAATTTAGAAACGTGTAAACATTTAACAACATACTAGTAGATGATAGAGTGTTCAGAAATGAGAAAACATTTAACAACATACTTGTTTTTTTTTGTTTTTTTTTTTGGGTGGGGGGGGGGGGGGGGGGTTGTTAGCACTGATTATTTCAGGATAAAAATTCCTGAAGAGAGTTGGTAGCTGGTAAGAATGACCTGTAGACTCACTGGTAAAGTGCCATTTTAAGGAGACCAAGTCTCTGTGATTTTTCAGAAATTGTGTTTCATTTCATAACTGTCAGTGTTTTATCTCCCGCTCCCCCTCCCCCCCCAAACTTTGTTTTATGTGTTTGGGTTCTAAAATTTGTAGTAACACTTTTCAGGGCCATATAACTCCGCCTATAAGAGCAAGGCTGAATCAACTCTGCAGATCTGTCTATTATATATTTTTTAAAATAATATTTGGGCATTGTAGACATAAGCTTTAGTTCTCACACCCACTATCTGCCCTTCATTTTCTTTATATTTCTTCTAGTTCTAGTCTTGTTTTACAAAAGACTTTTTATCTACCAAACTAAGAGGACATTTACCTGTAAATTTCTTTCGCTTAGATTTCCATTACTGCTGTATTCTGTCTTCCTAAAGTGGGAGTGTGGGTGCCTTGAAGACAGGGTCAAAGACAGGGGTAAACCTTTAGTCCCTGCAAGGTGAGTGAGGCACTGTAGGTCTGCTGTGAATGGAGGGGCTGAGTGGGGGTGCTGGCAGAAATAGAAAACCTTGGTACAGGGAAGTCTTAGTGTCCATGTTCCTTTGTGTTTGTAGTGATACAAGTTGTTGGTACAGGGAAGTCCTAGTCAGTGTCCGTGTTCCTTTGTATTTGTAGTGATACAAGTTGTTGGTACAGGGAGGTCCTAGTTAGTGTCTATGTTCCTTTGTATTTGTAGTGATACAAGTTGTTGGTACAGGGAAGTCCTAGTTAGTGTCCATGGTCCTTTGTATTTGTAGTGACACATGTGACCATCTCTTTAAGAGTATTTCTTCTGTTTCTTGAGTTGTTAAAATGGGAATCTTACCAGATTTCTCCCCTTTCTTTGTGGTAGACAGGTTGCTTTGAAAGGTTAACTGTCATCCCATTGTATTGGAGTGTTGATCGTTTGTGTTGTCCTCTTTTCCACATTTCCTGTCTGCTTAAGAATTGTCACTGCATTTGTTGGCTTTATATGGCAAACATCCTCTCATCTTTGGAATTTAGACTTTGTGAGTTTAGGATGTCTCTGCTTCAGTGTTTGTGAAAGTTTTCTTCTTTGTTCTTCTGTTGGGAAATCTCTTTGGTACGGATTGCAGTCTTAATATGGTTGTGTTTCTGCAGGGTTTTCAGCACTGTCTGTGACTGACTGTACAAAAGACAGGTCTGCAGTTTGTCTGTGTCACTCCAGTTCTTGAGTTTCTCTCCCTTTTCTTTCTTCCATCCTGTCTAACCCCACCCCTGTCCTTTGTGTGTTGGTTGTGACATGTAGGAAAATATGGATACATCCATGGAGTGGAGTGGAAATGTGAGTGAGTGAGTGAGTGAGTGAGAGTGTGTGTGCGTGTGTGTGTTGTGTGTGTGTGTGTGTGTGTGTTGTGTTTTGTGTGTGTGTGTGTGTGTGTGTGTGCTGGGAAAGTCGTTAACCTGGAAGGTACTTTTTCTGGAGGGGGGGGGGGGGGGGGCAGGGGAGGGGGGGATGTAGTGTAGCCAATAACAGCAAACAGCATAAAGTACATTCCTAGTCCCTGTCCAGTGCAGTCAGCATCCTGGATACAGTCAGAATGGTCAGACTGATGTCCAAGACTTTCTACACACCACCTCTGACAGAATCCTACCTGCAAATGTTTCTTTTGGGGTGATTTTCTGATTTGGTTTGAAAGTCACTTCAGCCAGAGTTGTTTTGAAGCCTTCCAAAGAAAACTGCTGTGACACATCAGACAGGAGTGGGTGTGAACTGCTATGACACATCAGACAGGAGTGAGTGTGAACTGCTATGACACATCAGACAGGAGTGAGTGTGAACTGCTATGACACATCAGACAGGAGTGGGTGTGAACTGCTATGACACATCAGACAGGAGTGGGTGTGAACTGCTGTGCACATTCAGCTTCCTCCATACATGTGAACAATGGATCGACAGTGTTGACAAGAGTCAAAAGAGATACTGAGCCATCACCAGTCAACAAGTGTCAAAAGTTATACTGAGCTGTCACCAGTGTCCATGTGTCAGTGTGTGATTCAGTGTTGCATTGTCCATGTGTCGGTGTTCCATTGTCCATGTGTCAGTGTGTGATTCAGTGTTCCATTGTCCATGTGTCAGTGTTCCTTTGTCTATGTGTCCATGTTCCATTGTCCAGGTGTCAATGTTCTATTGTCTATGTGTGAGTGTTCCAGTGTTCGTGTGTCAGTGTTCCATTGTCGGTGTGTGAGTATTCCAGTATCCATGTGTCAGTGTTCCATTGTCAATGTATCAACAAGTGTGACATACCTATGAAAAAACAGGCAAGCTGCCTGTAGATATGTTGCACTATCTGTTCCCTCAGGTGTGTGTGTGTGTGTGTGTGTGTGTGTGTGGTGTGTGTGTGTGTGTGTGTGTTGTGTGTGTGTGTGTGTGTTGTGTTTGTGTGTATGAGTGTGTGTTGTGTTTGTAATAATTTATTTGTGCATATAGAATAATACACAAAAATTGATTTTTTAATTTATTTTATTCTTTTATATCAAGGATAAATGGAAATAAGCACTCATGTGCTTTTTTTCATCCAGTCCCCATGTGTATTCAGTTTTATAAATATTGTCATATGTTCCAACTGGCACACAAAGGCTATTCTTATGAAAAGCGGAACAGGATTTAATGTGTGCGCAAGTCATTTTTTGTGCGTTTGCACACAAACCTTGGTTTACAGTCTCATCCGAAAGACTTTTCGGGATAGTGGAGTCAGCACTGATGTAAACTCCAGGGGAAAAAATCCCCTCGAACGGGAGTCGTATTCAGTCGTCAAATTGCGAGCACAATGCTCTGACCAGTATGCTATTCCTGTCCCGTGCTGTTTCACATAACTTGTGCATCAAGAAGCTGAAGACATCTGAGGATGGGTGAAGATTGTGTGTGTGGGATGGGTTGGGGGGGGAGGGGGTTGTTATAATACAAATGTTGTTGTAGACATTGTGTACATACATGTTGATTCTGTGAGTTGCAAGGTTGGTGTGTGGAGACAGCGGAGGACAGGACTGGGAGGAAGACAATCAGGACTGTGGCAGAGGTAATTACTGTCTGCGTGTGAATGTGTGTGTGTGTAAGTGTGTGTGTTGAGGGGGGGGGGGGGGAGTGACATGACATTCTACTGATCATGGTTTCTGTTGTGTTTATTAGGGTTCCTATACCAAGGCAATGAAACAATCAGGTGGCTGGCACATTTTTATTAGGTAAGTGATGTGTGTGTGTGCATGTGTGTGTGTGCATGTGTGTGTGTGCATGTGTGTGTGTGCATGTGTGTGTGTGTGTTGGTGATGGTGGGGGAAGTGATATGACATTCTACTGATAATGGTTTCTGGTGTGTTATCAGGGTTCCTATACTAAGGCAATGAAACAATCAGGTTGCTGGCACATTTTTATTAGGTAAGTGATGTGTGTGTGTGTGGTGTGTGTGTGTGTGTGTGTGTGTGTGTGTGTGTGTGTGTGTGTGTTGTTGTGTGTGTGTGTGTGTGTATGTGTCTATATATATATATATATTATGGTGTGTGTGTGTGTGTGTGTGTGTGTGTGTTAAATGTTTGGGAATAACACCCTTCTCTTTTTTTTTTTTTTTTTACCTGACTAGTTCATCAAGAACTTAAAAGACATCTGGAGATGGTGGACTGGGAGGAAGAAAGAGATGGCCACCCCAGTGAGTTAAACAGACATTTTTAATGGAGTTTATCTTGTAATTTACAATCGTGTGTGTGTTTTCTTGTTTGATGATTTATGTGTGTTTATTTTTGTGTGTTTTACTTTCGTGTGTTCATTTTTGTGTGTTTCTTTTTATGTGACTATTTTTTATGTGTTTATTTTGCATGTTTTTTTGTATGTGTTTATTCTTGTGTGTTTATATTTGTGTGTTTATTATTACATGTTTGCTAAAAAAAAATATCGTTATATTTTGTATTCAAATTTTGTGTGTGTGTTACTTTTTTGTGTTTTTGATGTCACAGGTTTGGTGAATCTCAAGACATGTGAAGACAATGGGTAGAGATAGTTAGGGGACAGGAGTCTGCCTCTGAGGTGTGTATGACTTTACACATATTTGTAGAAATCATGTAGTACAAACCCCCCACTTTTTATGTGTGTGTGTTGATATTTTTCTGTTTTAAAACTTTAAAAAGAAATATAAATTTGGAACAGTGTCTTTGCACATGACTCTTCACCACAGAATTAGTCGCTTTACACCTGATGTCAATGTTTACTGTTTGCATGTCATTCATCTGCAATAGAAATATTTTAAAAGTTAATGGAGGGGAAAAAAAATCAGATTGAAAATCAGACATATCCATGAAAATTTATAAAAATTTGAAATGCATAACAACTTGAAACAGTGACAAAATGAAAAATGGTGACTCCAAACTGTCAAACTATGTCCTTAGTAAGTAGAGAGTCAGAAACAAACCTGAAATCTGGCACCACTGCAGGGATCCATGGTATTGAAGTTGAAGCTCTTAACCACTTGACTATGGCATCTGTTAAACCTTGAAATGATTTGTGTTGTAAAGGAGAAAGGTTTGACACAAGTGTTTGTCATCCTCTGTGCTGAAGCCCATCAATTTCTCTACAGCTGTTATGTATATTTATTTCTGTTTGTGGATTACAGGGTTGATGCTCCAAGATGACCAAGGACTGGTGGGGACTTCTGTCTCTGTAGTCGGTAAGTGTTTAGTTTGTACATTTCGGGGGTGGGGTGTGTGTATAGATGGTATCTATATTTATTCTGTTTGTGTGTTACAGAGTTGGTGTTCCATGATGATCAAGGACTGGTGATGCCATCATTTTTTCTATGGTAAGTACTCAGTTTGTACATTTTTTTTGGGGGGGGGGGGTATAGATAGTATCTATATAGTCTGTTTGTACGTTACAGAATTGGCGTTCCATGATGATCAAGGACTGGTGATGCCATCATTTTTTCTATGGTAAGTACTCAGTTTGTACATTTTGAGGGGGGGGGGGGCAGGGGGGGGTATAGACAGTATCTCTATATATTCTGTTTGTGCGTTACAGAGTCGGTGTTCCATGATGATCAAGGACTGGTGATGGCATCTTTTTTCTATGGTAAGTACTCAGTTTGTACATTTTGAGGGGGGGGGGGGGGCAGGGGGGGTATAGACAGTATCTCTATATATTCTGTTTGTGCATTACAGAGTCAGTGTTCCATGATGATCAAGGACTGGTGATGCCATCTTTTTTCTATGGTAAGTACTCAGTTTGTACATTTCGGGGGGGGGGGGGGGGGGGGGGGGGGGGGGCAAGGGGGGATGGTATAGATGGTATTCTATATATTCTGTTTGTGGTTACAGAGTTGATGTTCCCAGATGGCTTAGGACTGATGGTACCATCTCTTTTTCTGTGGTAAGTACTCAGTTTGTACTCCTGTGTCTGTACGTTCTGTGTCTATATTTGTTCCTTTCTGTGTGTTACATGTAAGTATTTAAAAAAAGTTCTTCTTATTTTATTGTGTGTATGCAGTTTCTGTAAATTTTGTCATCAAAATTTTGTCATCTGGAGAGACACACAATGACATGCTCTTCCAACAAGGGGAACATATTTTAATGTATACACAAGATAAATTGCATGCGTTTGCACATAGACCTTGGTTTAAAGACTGATTTGAAAGACTTTTAGGTAGTGTGTGTGTGCACACGCGTGCTTTATCCATGTAGTGAGGTAGCTGTTGTCTCTACATGTTCACTGCTGTGTGTTACAGGGGCTGGTGAACCAAGACTGAAGGGATCAAGACAGGGGACTGCCATCTCCATCACAAGTTAAGTGCACTGTGTGTGTGTGTGTGTGTGTGTGTGTGTGTGTGTGTGTGTGTGTGTGTGTGTGTGTGTGTGTGGTGCTGTCTTTGTATTTACCTGTGACTGGGAGTTGAAAGGTGAGAGGTCAGAGGTTAACTATTTTTTTCTTCCACCTAAGAGCATGCACCAATTAACTGTCGTTCCCTTTTTGTTGGTCATGTTTTTACTAACCGGCATAAATGAGTACTAGTAAGGAGGGGGAGGGGGGGGTGGGGGGGCAAGGATTTACTGAGTTTTTATGTGAGCGTAGTGTGAATTTAGTTAAGTATGTGAGTTGGCTATTTATTTACTTAGGCACAGTGGGTATGAAAATCATTCAGTCTTCAGTTTTTCTACATGGAGGAACACACGAGGAATTATGCCTTTTGTATGTGTGTGTGTGTGTGTGTGTGTGTGTGTGTGTGTGTGTGTGTGTGTGTGTGTGTGTGTGGTGTGTGTGTTTTGCATCGTCAGTGACTAAAGTATTTATTGTGCATTCACAGGTTGGCACATGCAGACAGCTGAAGACTGTGCAGAGAGAAGAGTCAGGATTTGCTGAATGGGATCTACATGGCATGTGAGTGCTGTGCATACCACTGTCAGTGACAGCAGAGTTCTCTGCATGAAATTCAGGCTGTTCTCCTTAGGGGGAGCACCTCATTTTAAGAGCAGTGCCACCCATTGAAAGAAAGATTCAAATCATTCAACTCACTCGGGATAGCCAGTTCTCTCCCTTGCTTTTCCCATGGATGGCCCATTTGTAATTGTTCATAAAAGATCATAAAAAATACAAAACAACATAATTTTTTTGAACTTATGAATGATATGGTGGGCTTGTACATACCAAACGATTAAAGCTTTCACTTTAATATTTAAGCTTTGACAAGCATGAAGAAATTACTACAAATTTTGTTCTCCGTGTCACTACTCTTTGTCCCTTACTCTCTGCAACTGCAAACAAAGTGTTCGGAACACATGGAATCAACATACAACACTCTGCATTTAACCTTGGATAGGCTCACAATGCTATATAAAGCTGCATTAGTCATAATATTAATGCAGCAGCCACATGAAAATTCTGCAAACAGCAAATCTGCTGCAGCGGACAGCCGTCCAAAAACCGTTGCTTTACATGATCCGCTGTAGCAGACTGCTGTCCTCTGAGAATTCAAAGGCCTAGAAAAAACTTCTTGCTGGATTACATTTCATTTTATGTACATTTATAGTGAAAAAGTTTGTGTTTATATATGAATGTGTGTGTGTGCACGCGGCGGTGTGAGTGCGTGTGTGTTTCATCCATGTAGTGAGGTATTTCTTGTTTCTAAATGTTCACTGCTGTGTGTTACAGGGCTGATGAACCAAGACTGAGGGGATCAAGACAAGAGGCTGCTATCTCTATCATAAGTTAAGTGCACTGTGTATGTGTGTGTGTGTGTGTGTGTGTGTGTGTGCGTGTGTGTGTGTGTGGTCATGTCTTTGTCTTTACCTGTGACTGGAAGACGAAATGTGAGAAGATCAGAGTCTGGCTATTTTACCCCCCACCTAAGAGCATGTCACCAATTCACTATCACTCCATTTTTGTTGGCCGTGTTTTTACTAACTGACACAAAGGGTTAGTGCGGGTGGGGAGGGGGGAGGTATTTTCGTGGAGTGTATTGTTTGAGTGTTGCTTTTCTTTGTTGCAAAGTTGTGTACAGGTCAGTGTTGCGTTCATTTAGGTAGGTGTGCACAGGTGAGTGCGGTGTTCATTAATTTTTAGTTAAGTGTGCACAGGTGAGTGTGGTGTTCATTTAGTCTTCAAATTGGGGTTATTCTACAAGCAGGAATATGAGAGGAATTTGTTTTTTTGCATGTGTGTGTTAAGTGTGTGAGTGTAACTGTGTGTGTGTGTCGCATTGTCAGTGACTAAAGTATTTATTGTATGTTCACAGGGTTGGCACATGCAGAAAGCTGAGGACTGCAGAGAGAGAGAGGAGACAGGCCTTGCTGAATGGGGATCTACAGGACAGGTGAGTGTTGTGCTCACTACTGTCAGTGACAGCAAAGAAATTGAGGAACAAAACAACTGATTAAAAAAAGAAAAAAGCATTAGTACCAAAAAATACACAAGATAAAATGTTGCTTTCTGTTGAAAAAGTGTGTGGTAAACGACAGGCAAAAATACTGAGGCTTTGTGAAAAATACTGAAACTTTGTGGAAGAAAACATAACATTACCACAAAAATACTGGAGATTGCTAACAAAAAAAAACTGAATATGGCCACAAAAATACTGAATATGGCCACAAAAATACTAAACATTGATAGAAAAAATACTGAATTTTGCTACAAAAATACCAAACATTGTTAGAAAAATACTGAACATTGCCACAAAAATTCTGAACATTGCCTCAAAGATTCTAAACGTTGCCACAAAGATTCTGATATATTGCCACAAAAATACTGGACATTGCCACAAAAATTCTGAAGAGTCCCCACAAAATTCTGAACATTGCCACAAAAATACTGAACATTGCCACAAAAATTCTGAACATTACCACACAAAATTCTGAAGATTGCCACAAAAATTCTGAACATTACCACACAAAATTCTGAACATTGTGATTAAAATAGTGAACATTGCGACAAAAATAGTGAACATTTCCACAAAAATTTTGAATATTGCAACAAACATTCTAAACATTGAATACTGAACATTGCCTCAAAAATACTGAACATTGTCATAAAAATTCTGAAGTTAGTAGTATATGGAGCACAGCACATATTTGCTGACTTATGTGTTATGTGCTGACTGATGTGTTATGTGCTGACTGATGTGTTATGTGCTAACCCATGTGTCACTGATGCTATGTGTTTATGTGATGACTGATATGCCACTGATGTTGTGTTTTTGGGGGTAACTGATGTGTCACTGATACTATGTGATATGTGATGACTGACGTGTCACTGTTGTTGCTGTGTGCAGATGGTGTCTGTCCATGATGGAAGGGGCGGTGGGCAGCACAAGTGTGTATCAAACCACGGCCACACATCTTGCAACACATCATCACATTAAGCCAGGCGAGACCTCTTGCAACACATTAGGTGTGAGTCGGGATATAAGACTGCTGAAATAAAAAAAAGTGTCACTACAACAGCCCCCCCCCCCTCTCATGCCTCTTTGGATCATTTTGGAAATTGTTGACAGCTTTCTCTGTGAAATTCTGTACAGAGGGGGGTTCATACACACACACCTGACTTGTGTTTTATTTTTCTGAGGAGTATGTACATTTATATGCTTGAGTTGCACTACCTCTGTGTGTGTGGGTGTGTGGGTGTGAGTGACAGAGACAGATGAGAGAGAAAAAAACAGTGACACTCCCTGCCCCCTTTTTCCTTGCTCCCTTGGCTTGAACTCTAAGGTTGGTTCACCAATGGTGAGATATTTTGTATTCGACCATTTTCACTCATGATGAAGGTAATAATAATAATAATAAAATGGAGGCTTATATAGCGCGAATTCCCCCAAAATATGGGCTCACCGGGCTGTAGGTATATTTCAACTTTGGGGAGGCATGTTATCTAAAAAACACCGGTAAAATGGCTAAAGTACAGTCAGCTAAAAATACCAACATGTAAATCACACAGATGAAAAGACTAGAACACAGTAATCTAAACTATATAAAATGACTGAAAAGTGGTAATCTAAAATGCATAAAATGACTAAAATACAGTTCATCTAAAATATATAAAATGAAAATACATTCATCCAAAAATACATAACATGATTAAAAGACAATCATACAAAAATACATTAAATGGCTAAAATACAGTCATCTAAAATATGTAAAATGGCTAAGATACAGACATCTTAAAAAAAAGTCAAATGACTAAAACATAATCATCTAAAAATACATGAAATGACCAAAGTATGGTCATCTAAAATGACTCGAATACAGTCGACTTAAAAAAACAACATAAAATGACAAAAATACAGTCTAAAATACATGAAGTTACTAAAATACAGTCCTCTAAAATACGGTCATTTAAAATTACCTGAAATGACTGAAATACAGTCTAAAAATACATAAAATGACTAAAATACAGTCAACTTAAAAACTACGTAAAGTGACTAAAATACAATCTGCTAAAAATACATGAAATGACTAAAACACAGTCGTCTAAAAATACATGAAATGACTGAAATACAGTCATCTTAAGAAAATTTCAATGACTGAAAGAGTCCTCTAAAATACATGAATTGACTGAAATACAGTAATCTGAAAATACATGAAATGATTAAAACAAAGCTGTCTAAAAATTCATGAAATGACTAAAAATCAGTCATTTAAAAATTACATGAAATGACTGAAATACAGTTGTCTAAAAATACATAAAATGACTAAAACACAGTCGCAGTAAAATAAAAACGTACGCCAAAATACAGTAAAAAAAAAACAAAACCCAACATAAATTGACTAAAGTACAGTCATTAACTCCCCCCCCCCCCCCCCCCCCCCCTCCCTAAAATGACCTGAATAAAATCATCTAAAAAAACGTTAAGTGGCTCAAATAAAGTCATCTAAAAAAAAAAAAAAAAAAACCTCAACAGAAAATGACTGAAAAACAGTCTAAAAGAAAGAAAACCTAGAGAAAATGGCTAAAATACAGTCGTCTTAAAAAATACAATAATCTACAAATAAAATGACTACTGTCGTTTAAAATGAACAAAACACAAAATGACTAAAATACAGTCATCTAAAAATACATATGACAACTGGCATATGAAAAACCAAACATATAAAATGACTAAAATACAGTCCTCTAAAAAAAAAGAGAACCACACCTAAAAATGACTACAGTCATATAAAAAAAATCCCACAAAATTACTAGAATACAGTCATCTCAAAATACGTAAAATGACTAAAATACAGTCATGTAAAACTTCATAAAATCACTAAAATGCAGTCATTAAAAAAAACCCCATAAAATGACTAAACCATAGTCATCTATAAAAAACAAAACCAACATAAAATGACTAAAATACAGTAATGTAAAAATAAAATGACCACTGTCGTCTAAAAAACCCCAAACACAAAAATGACTTAAATAGTCATCTAAAAAATACATAAAATAACTACTGCCATATAAAAAACAAAGTTAAAAGTTAGTGTCTCCGAAGCCTAAGGCTCATCAGGCTGGTGCTTATCCCAGTTTCTGTGGCGTTGAGCAACTGAGAGTCACAGACTCCCCCCTGGATAGGACGCCAGTCTATCGCAGGGTTAACCCCCAACACAAGGTTGGTACCCCTTTTACACCTGGGTGGGGTGGGGGTGAGAAAACAGCCGTAAAGTGCCTTTTCCAAGGGCACAACGCCATAGCCGAAAGCTGGGATCAAACTGGCAACCTTTAGATTACCAGTCCAACGCCCTAACCACTGTAGTACCACTAGACTACAGCAGTGGCTATAAAAAAAACAAAAACCTAACATAAAATGACTAAAATACAGTCATCTTAAAAAAAAAACCCTAACAAAAATGACTACAGTCATCTAAAAAAAAAAACCACACACCACAAAATGACTAGAATACAGTCATATAAAAATACTAAAATGACAAAGTCATCTAAACCCCCCCAAAAAAACACCTACATAAAATGACTAAAAATTCAGTCTTAAAAAACACAAAGAAACCCTACAGATAATGGCTAAAATACAGTCATCTTAAAAGATGCATAAATGACAAAAATACTGTAATGTAAAACTAAAATAACACGTCTAAAATAAAAACCAAACACATAAAATGACTAAAATACAGTCATCTAAAATTGCACATGACTACTGCCACCTAAAAATACAAAACCAAACATAAATGACTAGATTACAGTCATATAAAAAAAACCCCACAAAAATGACTACAGTCATCTAAAAAAAAATTGCCACAAAATGATTAGAATACAGTTATCTAGAAATTAATAGAACGACTAAAATAAAATAATCTAAAACTGAAAAATGAGTAAAATAGTCATTTAAAAAACAGGGTAAGATGAGAAAACCATAATCTAAAAACAACAACATAAAATGACAAAAATACAGTCATCTAAAAATACCAACATATAAATAATAATACAGGTAAACGGCTAAAATTCAGTCATCTAAAAATATCCACACAGACAAAATGGCTAAAATTTATAAAAGCTGAAACTACGAACATATAAATCACACAAATGAAATGACAGTCACCTAAAATACATAATTCAGACAGACAGGATGGTGAAAAGACATAAAATTCACACAGGTAAAATGGCAAAAATACAACCAACTAAAAATATTTCACATAAATAAAATGAGGAAAATATAGTGATCTCGAAATGACATAATCCATACAGATAAAAGGGCTAACTCACAGTCCTCTAAAATGCCAGCATGTAATCCACAGACATAAAATAGTTCAAACAAGTCGCCTAAAAATAACATTTAATCCACAACTATAAAACAACTAGAATTCAGTCATAAAAACACAGACATGTAAAACTGCTCAGATAAAGTGGTTAAAATACGGCCATCTAAAAATGCAGACCTTTAATATACATAAATAAAATTACTAAAATACAACCATTTTAATATACATAAATAAAATTACTAAAATACAACCATTTAAAAATACAGCCATGATACCCACATAAATAAAAAGACAAATACATTCATCTAAAAATACCAACATTTAATTAACACAGATAGCATGTCTACAACACAAACATATAAAAACATTGACATGAAATCCATACAGATAAAATGAAAAAGGTACAATTCCTTAAAAACATGTACATAACTAGTTACTGAAAAAACGGACATTTATACCACACAAATAGATTCACACAAACAGCCATCTAAAAATACCAACATAATCCACTCAAATGAAATGACTAAATTTAGTCACTTAGGCATACAATGATGTACTCTACACAGATACAAGGGTAAAATACAGTCCTATAAAAATAATGGCATTTAATACACACAATTAAAATGACTAAAATGCAGCTGTTTAAAAATCTATCTATCTATCTATCTATCTATCTATCTATCTATCTATCTATCTATCTATCTATCTATCTATCTATCTATCTATCTATCTATCTATCTATCTATCTATCTATCCTTAGTCTGGTGATGTGGGGGCACCCTGAAGACTTGACAACCAGTTTCCTCCATTCCTCTCTCTGTTCTGCCTTTTTTGTCAAAAAATACCTATATCACACAGATAAAGGGATTAGAATACAGTCATCTAAAAACACAGACATTTAATATAACACAGATATAATGATTAGAATACAGCCATGTAAAAACACAGACATTAAATCCACACAAATAAAACACGAGGATCCAGCAATCTAAAAAAGAAAATGTGTGTAAATCACACACAAAAAATGATAGCAATACAGCCATCTTAAAACTACAACAGACATTTAATTCACTCAAATAAAATGACTAAAATACATCCACCCACAAAGAACCACATGAAATCACACAAATTAATGAAATGACTAAAATACAGCCATCCACAAATAACCACATGAAATCAAACAAACAAAATTACTAAAATACAGACATGTAAAAACTAACCACACATAAATCACACAAATGAAAATGATGATGATACAGCCATTGAGAAACAGGGACATGTAATCCACACAAATATAATAGCTAAAATACAGCCCAAAATAGGGACTTATGAAAGATATGAAGATATGACTTATACAGATAAAATGACTAAAATAGAGTAATTTAAAACCACAGACATGTACACACACACACACAACACACACACACACACACACACACACACACACACACACAGGATAGCCTAGTGTTCAGAACATTGGCTTGCAATTTGACCACAAGGGTTTGAATTCCCTTTCAAAGGGATTTTTCTCCTGGAGTTAACCACAGTGCTGACTCCACTCTCCCAAAAGTCCTTCAAATGAGACTATAAACCAAGCCATGTGTGTGAATGCATGCAGACATCTTGCACACACTTAAATCCTGTTCCAGTAAGAGTAGGCTATTTTGCAATACTGCATACAAACGGGCACTAGATGAAAAAAAATAACAAGAACAAAAAAAAACAAAAAAACATGAGTGCTTATTCCATTATGACAATTATCTGCAAAAAAAAGGAATAAATCAATAAACAAAAATATAATAAAAACCTACTCATACACATACACACATGCACAGGCATGCATACACACACACACACAGACAGGCACCACACACGCACATGCGGGCGCGCGCGCACACACACACACACACACACACACACACACACACACACACACACAATGCTGTTATGGAGTAACTCATTGCCTGATGAAAAATTTGACAGTGGAAGGGAGACAACCTACTAGCTGTTCTGTGGGATCATGTTAGCTTGTCTGGTGTGAAGGCAGTGGAGTCTTGTTCTGGCTTGCTGTTGTTGCTGCTGTTACTGCTGCTGCTGTTGTTGTTTTCTGTTGATCAAGATGGCGTTCATTTGGATGCAACATATTTGTTAGTATGTAAAAAA
>JASPKP010006077.1:0-14817 GCA_030674155.1 Stramonita haemastoma | reverse complement strand
TCTCTCCCCCACCTCTCCCTCTCTTCCTCCCCTCTCTCTCTCTCTCTCTTCTCTCTGTCTTTCTGTCTGTCTGTCTCCTCTCTTCAAAAAAATTTGGGAGAGCAAGGGGAAGTTTTTTTTTAAAGGGCACCTTTTAAAAATAATTATTTCTCCTGGGTTTAACCTTGGTTTTGTTTTTTTTTTTGGGGGGGTTTTTATGTCCCGTTTGTTCTATTTGTTGTTGTTGTTTTTTGTTTTTTGTTTTTTGTTTTTTGTTTTTTGTTCTTTTTTCTTCTTCTTCTTCTTCTTTTTTTCCCTTTTTTCTTCTTCTTTTTCTTTTTCTTCTTTTTTTTCCCTTCTATTCTTTTCCCAATTTTCTTCTTCTTTGCAATTCTTCTTCGAAAATTCTTCTTTGCAATTCTTCTTTGAAAACTCTTCTTTGAAATTTTCCTTCTTCGAAATTTTCTTCTTCGAAAATTCTTCTTTTCTTTTCTTCTTTTTTCTTTTTCCCCTTCTTTTCTTTTTTCTTCTTCTTCTTTTCTTTTTTTTTTTTCTCTTCTTTTTTCTTTTTTTTTCTTTTTCTTTCTTTTTGCAATTCTTTTTCCCTTTTTTTGAAATTTCTTCTTTGCAATTCTTCTTCCCCAATTCTTCTTTGAAACCTTCTTTGCAATTCTTTTCGCAATTCTTTTTTTTGCAATTCTTTTTTTCGCAATTCTTTTTTTTCTTCTTTCTTCTTCTTCTTTCTTCTTTTTCCCTTCTTCTTTTTCCCTTTTTTTCCCATTTCTTTTTTCTTTTTTTTCTTTTTTCTTCTTCTTTCTTTTTCCCCCAAATTCTTCTTCTTAAAAATTTTTCCCAAAATTTCCCTTCCCTTCTTCTTCAAATTCTTCTTTTTAAAATTTCCCTTCAAATTCTTCAAATTTCTCCTTCAAATTTTTCCCCTTCTTTTTCCCTTTTTTTCTTTTCTTTCTTTCTTCGTTTTTCTTTCCCTTCTTTTTTTCCTTCCTTTTTTTCTTCTTCCCCTTTCTTTTTTCTTCTTCTTCTTCTTTTTTCCTTCTTTTTAAGGACGCCCGTCGTATCATCGTTTCCCTTTTTTTCCTCTCTCCCCCCCCCCACCCCCCTTCCTCTAGTTTCATCATTCTCGTCCCCCTTTTTCCCCCCTTTCTTCCCTTCCTCTTCTTTCTTCCCCGCCGCTTTAAACTGTTATTTTTCCTCCCCCCTTTTGAACCCTACCAAAACCCTTATTTTTCCCATTGTTCCTGGGGTGTGTTCTCTTTTTTTTCCCCTTTTCAGTCCCCCCAACCCCCCCCCATCTATTTGTGGAATTTTAAAGGTAAAAAATTTATTCTTTTAATTTCCTCCCCAGGAGAGGAATTAAAACAAGAATAGAAAGTTTTAAAATTTTAAACCATATACACCCAAAAACCCCCATTACGGGACAAAGCAACACAAACACCACACACACACAAAACAAAACCCCACCCCAAAACACACAAAAAACCCCCACACACACAAAAACAACAAAACCCACAAAACACAGCACAACCACCACAAACGCACAGTCCCCCCCCAAAAAAAAAAAAACACCAAACCCAAACCCCAAACCAAAACACACACACACACACACACCCCAACACACACACCCACACACACACAAAAACAAAAACCCCCCACACTCTCTTCTCTCCCCTCTATCTCCCTCTCTCTCTTACACACACAACACCACAACACCCCACACACACACCCAAAACACACACACACACCCACACACCACACAACACACACACACAAACACACAAAAACCCCCCCATGCACACAAAAACACAAAAATACACCACAAAAACACACACACACACACAAACCAACAACACAACATACACACAACAAAAACACACCCCAAACCCTCACCCCCCCCCCCCCCACCCCCCCCCCCCCCCCCCCCCAAATTTACAACAAACTCGAACTTTAAAAAACAACAAAACCCCCACAAAAAACAAACGACTAAAGATAGACGCCCCAGGCAGATTCCTTTTTGAAAAGAAAGATCATAAACGACAGAGCTGTCCCCCGGCTTAAAAAGCCCTTTTCTAAAAATTCGCCCTCCCCCGTTTTGTTTTCACGCTTAAAGCGACGGGACCATACAAAAGCCCTCCTGACGAGGCCCCTTTTCTGGAACCAAGCAGCCCCCTTCGAGTTTAAAGGGGCAAAGATTACTGAAGACTTATGGGGGTTTCCCCAAATGTCTTTTTTTTCCCGAAAACCTTCCCCATATGTTGACTTTTTGTTTTTTCTGACGTTCGGATTGAAAGGCTATCGCTTTACTCTTCGTAAAAGAAGCGGAAATTTTTGAAAAATGGTGGGGGGTGGTGGTGGGGGGGGGGGGGGGGGGGGGGGGGGTTTAGTGGTGGTGGGGGGTGGTTTGAGGTGAAGCCTTTTTTTTAAAAGATTATTGTGCTTGGTTCATTTTCTTTATCTTGTCATTTTCATTGTGTTTTTGGTTTTTTTTTCCCCAGGAAGGGGAGAGAAGTGGGTACGGGGGGGGGAAAAGGAAGTAAAGGGCCGAAAGTGGGGGGTGGGGGTTTGGGGGTTTGGTGTTGTGGTGTGTTGTGTGTGTGTGTGTGGGTGTGTTTTGGAGGGGGTTTATTGAAAAACATTTTAAACTGTTGGGGATGGGGGTTTGGGTTTGGGTTTGGCTGGATGGTTTTTTTTGGTTTGGGCTGGCTGTTTGCGGGCTTGGCGGGCCCTGGTCAAAAGGGTTGAATTTTTGTTTGGGCTGTTTAATTTAATTTGGGTGGCGGGTTTTGTTGGTAGGTTTGGTTGGTTTTTGGGGCGGGTTTTTGGGTTGGGTTGGGGGTGGGGGGGGGTTGAGTAAAGTTGGCTGCTTGGTGGTGTGACTGGGGCGGTAAAGTTCTACCTCTGTGTTTCACTGAGGGGGGTTTTTTTGTCTTTAAAGGGAAAAATTTAAGGGACAGAATTTTTAAAGGGATCCCCGCTAGAAATTTTTCATCACACACACTTTAACACAAACATTTCCCTCACCCCCACGTACACACAAACACACAAACACACAAAACCACAAAAACAACTTACACAAAAAAAACCACACACACCAAAAAACCACAACACACCACACACACACACACACACCACAACACACACACACACACCCCCCAAAAACCCCCACACACCCCAACACCCCCTAAAACTACACGACTAAAACCACACGCACAAAAAAACCCCACCCCCAAAACCCTCCCCCCCAACCAAGCCAAGATGCAATTCCTATCAAAATTAAAAAAAGCTGCAGAAGAAAAGGGCAAACATTTTTTCTTTTTGCTTTCAGCTATCACACGCAAACCCAAATATCTTCGCGTGATGCAAAACCCCCCCCCCCCCCCTCCCCCACTCCCCCCCTTTTTAAATCCCCCAGCTCCCCCCCCCCCTTTCCCCAAACCCCCCCCCCCCCCCTTCTTCCCCCTCCTACCCCCCAGTCTTAAAAATCCATCCCCCCAGCAAGGGGGAAATTCTTTTACCCCTCTTTTTTTGCTGTCTGGGGCCCTTTTTTTTTGACTACTCTTCAACTGCGTGTAAGGGAAATCGATGGGTTTGGGGGTTGGGGAGGGGGTTTGGGTTTTTGGGGGGTTTTAGAAGGACAGAGGGGCAGACAGCGGGACAGACAGCCCAACAAAAGAGAGGGACAGAGACACAGAGGGGAGAGGGGAAACGACAGACAGACAAAAAAAGAGAGAGACAGAGACAGACGGGACAGACAGACAGAACACACACACACAGACGGGAGGGGGCAGAAAACAAAAAAGACATAGACCCAAACACCAAACAAACAAAAAAAAAAAACCCGCAAACAATAGACTGACGGAGATTGAAAGAGGCAGACAACACACAAAAAAAAACCGGGAGAGAAGAGGGCAGCTAAAAACTGGTTCCTCTCTTTTTCCTTTCAACTCATTCATTCGTTTTAAAAATTTTCAAGCAATCTGGGCCTCTCCCAAAACCCCCTCGCTAAAGTGAAAGAAAATCCCCAACTATTTCTCTCTTTTTGGGGGCGTGTGTTTTTTTGTCCGGCCATAGTCTTTTTCCCCTTTCCCTTAAACCGAACGTTCTAAACAGCAAACTATTGTTTTTCTGTTTTTGTAGGAAAAAAAGGAGTCGCAATGCTTTTAAAAGCCCCTGACAAGTTGGGCCCAAAGCGCACCAATTTTCGGCTTGAGAAAGAATTGTTTTTTTTAAAAGTTTTTTCTTGAAGAAAAAAAGGGCAGGAGAATGGCCCAAAGGGAAGGCAAAAAAACCCAAAGAGAGTGTTTGATAAGAGGAAAATTTACCCTAAAAATTTTTCCGGAATGTAAGGATCTATTTGTACTGCACAAAACCAAAAGGCCCACGGTGGAGCCCTGGTATTTTTTATGAGTTTTTTGATGCGTTGTTGTTGTTGTTTTTGATGATGTTGATGTTGGGTTTGTTTTTCACACCCCTACAAAAATTTCATTGTTGCTGTTTTAATGTATTGGGGTCGTTTTGTATTTTTTGTTTTTTTGTTTTTTGTCGTGTAGTTATTGTTTTTGTTGTTTGCTGTTGTTTTTTGCTGTTGTTTTTTTTGTCGTCGTCGCGTAAACATTGTCATCACGTTTTTATTGTTTGTCCTTTTGTTGCATCGGGTTTGGGTGGTGTTTTTTTTTTTCACATTAAACAAAATGACTTTGCGAAAAATTTAATCATGTGGGGATTTTTTTGGTTGGGAAACCTTTTCCCTTTTTCCTTTTTTTTTTTGTAAAAAGAAAAAATGGGGATTGAGAATAACGGGGAAAACCCCTTTGGGCCCCTTTAAAAAGTTTTTTTTTTTTAATTTTTTTCCTTTTCTTTCTTTTTTTCCCCGAATTTTCCCCAACCCCCCCCCCCTTTTTTTTTTTTTTTTTTTTTTTTTGAAGGAAGACTTTTTTTTTCCTTTTTTTTTTGGAATTTTTTTTTTTTTTTTTACCCTTTTTTTTCCTTTTTTTTTTTTTTTTTGACTTCCCCCTTTTTCCCCCCCATTTTTTTTTTTTTTAAAAATTTTTTTGGGGAGAACCCACAAGGGCCCCCTTTCCCCCCCTTTTTTTACATATTTTGTTTTCTTTTTCTTTTTTTTTCCTTTTTCTTTTTTTTTTCCTTTCCCCTTTCCCTTTTTTTTCTTTTCTTTCTTTCTTTTTTTTTCTTTCTTTTTTTTCTTTCTTTTTTTCCCCCCCCCGTTTCTTTTCTTTTTCTTTTCCTTTCTTTTTTTTTCCTTTTCTTTCCCCCCGTTCTTTTTTTTTTTCCTTTTCCTTTCTTTTTTTTTTTTCTTTTTTTCCCCGTTCTTTTTTTTCATTTTTCCCTTTTTTATTCTTTTTTTTCCTTTTTTTCCTTCCCCTTCCCTTCCTTTTTTGCCCCCCCCCCCCCCCCCCCCCCCCCCCCCCCCCCCCCCCCCCCCCCAAATTTTGTAGTAGAAAAAATCTTTTTTAAGTTAAATAAAGTGCTATGTGCTGAAAACACAAGCAGAAGCAGGTGTGTGTGGTGTGTGGTGTTTTGGTGTGTGGGTGTGTGGTGCGTGGGGTTGCGTGGTGGTTGGTGAGTGCGTGTTGCTTTGGTGTGGGTGTGTGTGTGGTGTGTGTGTTTTTGTGTTGTGTTGTGTGGTGTGTGTTTTTCTTTGTCTTTTTGGTCTGTGTTATTTTCTTAGTTTAAAAAGGGCCTTCCACTAAAAAGTTAAAAACAGAAAACGCTTGGGCGTGCACGGGGCCGTGTGTGTGTTTTGTTTTGTCCCCGGGGCGAGGGCATATGTATGTATGTATGTTATGAAAATGTAGAAATGTTTGTATGTATGTATGAAATGAAAATAAAAATTTTGTATTTTGCCCTGCCCTGTCTGCTGCCCCTGTCTGTTGTCTGTTGTCTGCCCTTTGTTTGAATTAAAAAATGTAGGGGGCATGTTTGTATGTTGTCTCCCTTCCCTGTCTGTCTGTTTTTTTTAATATGTATGTATTTTATGTATTTTAGTATGTTGTATGTATGATGTATGTATGTATGTATTATGTAGGTAGGTAGGTGGGTAGGAGGTGGGGTTGGGTGGGTTTTAGGTAGGTGGGTAGGTAAGATTTTTTTCGCAAATTATGACACATAAAAAATTCACACTTACCAAAATAAAACACTTAAGCACAAAAGGCACAGACACAGAACAAAAAGACACAGACACAACAACACACACACACAACCAAAAACACAAAACACCACACACACACAAAACACACACACACAAAAAACCCAAAAACACACACACACACACAAACACCCCCCCCACACACACACACACACACACACACACAAACACCCCCTCCCCCCCCCCCCCCCCACAAAACCCCCCCCCCCCCCCCCCCCCCCCCCCCCCCCCCACACACCACTTTATTAGTGAAAAAGCCCACAGCTTCAAGACAAAAAACTCTTTCAAAAAAAAAAAAAACGAAAAAGAACAGAAGAAATGGACGGTGAGGGAGGGAAAGGGGGGGGGGGGGCCCAGGGAGAGGGAAAGGGGGGCCGATGATAAATCGATAAACTTTAAACCCGGGGTTTAAATTTCTGCCTTTGCACTCTGAGGCCGGGCCCGGGCAGAGTGCCAGCCTTTCGCACCCCAGGGGAAAAACCACTGCACGTTTTTTTAAGGTGTTACAGCCCTGCCGACTTCTTTTTTTTTTTTTCTTTTTGGGTTGTTTTTTTGTTGATTTTTGTTTTTTTCTAGCTAAAAATAAGGTTTTTTGGGTTTTGGGGTTTTTAAATTTTTGGGGGGTTTGGAAAAAAATGAGGGAAGAGTTAGGATGAGGGGAAAAGAGAGAGAGAGAGGAGGGGGGAGAGAGAGGGAGAAGGGGGGGGGGGGGGGGGGGGGGGGGGGGGGGGGGGGGGGGGAGGGGGGGGGGGGGGGGGGGGGGGGGGGGGGGGGGGAGGGGGGGGGGGGGGGGGGAGAGAAGGTGGAGGGGGGGGTGGGTTGTGTTTTTATATCTTTTTTTTTTTCATTTTATTTATTTTTTCCCCTTCTAAAATCGGGAAAAATGTTTTGGAATATATAAATTTTAAAATATATTATATTAAAAAAAAAAATTATATAAAAATATATTTATATAAATATATAATTATAAATATTAGATATAAATAAAGATAAAACGGGATATACAAATTTTCCAGATATACAAATATACAGGAAAGGGGAGAGAGACAAAGACAGACGGGACAAAAGACAGAGAAAAAAAGAGGGGAAAAGAAAGAGGACAGAGAGAGGGGGGAGTGGGAAAGAGAAATGTACAAAGTCTTTTTGAGAAAATTTTGGCGTGCCCGAAAAAGGAATCCCCAGGGTTCAAAAGCTTCCAACAATCTGATTGTGATTACAGTGTTTGGAGATAACACTATGGGAGCTAGTGCTCCCCACCCCCAACCCTAAGGGCCAAACCTCCCCAATTTAAATTTTGAGCCCCCCCCCACCCCCCAAAAAAACGCGGTTCTCCCAAAAAAATGCACATCCCTGCCATTTTTTTTTTTTTATATTTGCCTGATTTTGATCTGTCCCTGTCCTGGGGAAGAGAGGAGTGGGGAGAGAGAGAGGGGGAAGAAAGATGAGAGGAAGAAGAGAGGGGAAAATGAGAGGGAAGGAGAGAGAGAGAGAGAGAGGGGGAGGAGGAGAGAGAAAGAGAGAGAGAGAGAGAGATTGATTTATTTTTTAAAACGAGGATAAGGGGAAAAAAGCACTCCTTTGTGCTTTTTTTTTCGCCCCAGCCCCCGTGTGTTGAAATTTTTTTTTGTAAATTCATCTTTTTCCCCCCGGAAACACGAGGGCCCTCCTCGTACGAAAAGGGGAACGGTTTTAAACGTTTCCCAAAGAGGGTTCGGCGTGCGTTGGCGACAGGGGGCCCCCTGGGTTTTTAAAGTCTCATCCGAAGGCTTGGAACACACACAAACACCCCAAAAACACAAAAAACACACCCCAAAACCAACCCCAAAAACACACACCCAAAACACACACACCCCCACAAAACCATCCCCCCCACACGGGGCCCCGGCCCCGGCGCCCCGCACGCACGCCCCAAAAAACCGGGCAAAACACACACACACCACAACACACCACACACACAAACCACACAGAAAAAACAGCCCAGACAGACAGACAGACAGACGGGACAGACGGGACAGACAGCCCAGCAGACAACAAAAATTTTAAAGACTTTAGATCCATCCATTTTAAGTTTTTTGCCCCCAAGGAAAAAGCCCAAAAGGGTAGGAGCTTTGCTGATCCCCCTGGCGGTGACTTCAACAAACCCTGAGCGTGAATAACGCTATCGGCTTCTTCACGTTTTTGCTCCACTAGCTCGGGAAAGCCAAAATTTAAAAAACCTTTTTCTTCTTCGTTTGTTGTCTGTGTTTTCCGGGTTTTCTGTTTATAAAAAAATTATCCCCTCTCCCCCTCCCCTCCCCCTCTCCCTTCTCCCCCCCCCGCTCCCCCTCTTCCTCCCCTCTCTCTCTCTCTCTCTCTCTCCCCCCCCTCTTTTTTTTTTTTCCTCTCCCCCCTCTTCTTTTTTTTTAATTTATTTTTTTTTTTGTGTGTTGTTTTTGGGGGGTTTTTGTGGTGTGGGGTGTGTGAAATTTTGGTGTGGGGTGGGTGTGTGTGTGTTTTGGTTGGTGTTGTGTTTTTTACGTGTGTTTGTGTGTGTGCTTTGCGTGTCGCGTGCGGGGCGTTCCCTGTGTGTGTATGTGTGGTGTGTGGTGTTTGGGGAACGAGAGGGCGGGCGAGCGTTTTTTACAAACAAACGGCCCGTGTTTGTCTCTTCCCTAAAACACTTAAAAAGGGGGAGTCAAGTCAGGGCAAGTAGTATTCACTCAAAAGGGGGAGACTGTTTGGGCGAAATTGGTTTGTTTTTTGGGTTAAAAAATTTTTGGTTTGGGGGTGATTGCTTAATGGGCCAAATTTCTTTTAAATGGTTGGCGGGCTTTTTGGGGGGGGGTTAACTTTTGGTTGGGTTTAATTAATTGATTGTTTTAATTTTCCAGGGGTTGGATTGTTTTGGGGTTTTGCTTTTTTTCTTTAAATTTTGGCAGGTTTCTGTTTTGCGGGTCCCTTTAAAGGGAGAAGAAGGGGGAATGAGTTTCACATAGTTCAGTGAAGGGGACGGACAGGTTTATGAAAAACCCGATTGATGCATTTAATTTATTGTTTGGTTTAAGTGACGGGAACTGACTGACTAAACGGGAACCAACGACTGTTTCGACCCCAACAATTTAAACCCAAATTTGAATTAACGGGGACAAACAAACAAAAAAAACAAATTAAAAGGTAAAAAAGGAAAACAAAAACAAAAAGAACAAATAAAAAAATTTCCCAAGGGGTAGGCCATTTTTATCCCGGGTTTGGAAACAGATGCCCCAAACATGAAAAATGCATACATACGGGGACGGATGAAAAAAAAAAAAAGCCCCCCCCACATGAGGGGCTTATTCCTTTATCCTCGATAAAAAAGAATAATTAAATAAAATAAGTAAAAAAATAAATTTAAAATATATAAGAAAAATAAATAAAACATAGAAAAATAACTGTTAAAACCCGTTTCCTAAAACCCCTGTGTGTCCCATTCTTTTTTTTCGGGCAGGTGGGGGGGGGGGGGGCGGGGGGAGGGGGTGGTGGGGTCGTGTGTACCAGACTGCGCGCTCCCCTCGCTGCTGTAGTGTCCTGCCGGGCTTTGCTGCTCTTTAACGGCTGCCCGCTGGTGGTCCATCCAAAAAACCCCTTCCCCTCCCCGGGTCCGCCAGGCAAGGGGGCCTGGCCGGGGGGGGCCCCGGCCCTCGCGTCGGGGTCTTTCCCCCCTTCGCCCTGCACGTCCCCCCCCGTGCTCTTCGGGGCCCAACGTCCTGGGTGGGCCCCTCCTCTAAACGTCCCCCCCCTTGACGTCAGCCGTGCGCGTTTGCGGAAAGCTTAGTGTCAAAATCCGTGTTCTCTACGGTAAAAGCCGTTAGTGACGGTCACATCTTTCCGTTTTTTGGACGTCAGAGTCCCCCCAGGGGGTCGGAGGATTTGGGGAGAGGGGGGGGGAAGGGGGAAAGGGGGAGAGAGGGGGGAGGGGAGGTGGGGGGGTGCCCAGCTCCGATGGGGGGGGGGTGGTGGCGGGGGAAAGGAAGGGGTTTGCGATTTGGGCCCCTAAAAACCTGCACCCCCCCTTCGGGGCTGGGGGGGCCCGGGTTGGTGCTTTTCCTGTGCCCTGCGGGGCGTTTTTGGGGGTCCTCAACTGCTCGCTTCCCTTTCAAGTTTCACGCCCCGAAAGAGAAATCAAAAAACCGGGCCCGCTCCCCACCGTCAACGAAAACCCCTACCCCCCTCACTTTTCCAAAAAATTCCTCCTCCGAGTGGGGAAATTTTCCCCAAATTTAAAGGGGACGGGAGGGCGGCGGAGGGGGCGGCGAACGGGCGATTCCGTACGGGGGAAACCCAAAAAGACAGCCGGGTTTTTAAAGCTGGGGCCCAAGAGCGGGGGGGGGGCGCCCACATTTTTCGTTTTTTTCCCAGGGCAGAGCAAAACTGGGGGCGGGGGCGGTGCCCCGGGGGGGGTCCGTGAACAAACCCCCTCTAAAGAAAAACGTCCCCCGGTCACAGCAGGCGCGGAGGGTGTCTCTGCGGGAAATTTTTAAAACCCGGAAAGGGCTGCATCGGGGCGATGACGGGGGGCCACCCCCCAACCCTTTCCCCCCCGGGTGACCAGTTGGGGAAATCCCCCCCTTTAAACCCCAAAGCAGAAAGCGGGGGGGGGGGGGGAAAGGGGGGTTGGGGGGGAAAACGGGTCTTTTGGGTGCCCAAGGGGCTTTTGGTACGGATCGGGGTCAGCGTCAAAAAGCGTGTTTTCCCACCCGAAACGGGTTTACGGGGATCATCATCATTGTCATTTCCCTTTTTTTTTTTTTTTCATTAAAAAATTAACCACTTTGTGTCAAAGATTTTTTTTCCCTGCGTGAAATCGGGCTTCGCCCCTCTCCCCTGGGGAAAAACGCTTTCGCCAAAAAAAGGGGTTTTTTTTTTCTTGCTTTTTAAAAAACAGAATTTTCCCCCGGGGGACAACCCTCTTGTTTTTTTGGGTCTTGTGTTGTTTCCTAAAAGAAATTTCCCCCCTGATCTATGTGTTTCATGTTGGAAATTGCCCCCGGGCCCCACGTGGGGTTTTCTGTCTGTCTGTCTTTTCCTGTCTGTCTGCCCCATCTGACTCTGTTTTCTGTCCGTCTATTTTTGTCTCTCATTGTTTTCATCTCCCCCCCCCCCTCTGTCTTTGTATCTTTTTATTATTTTTTCTCTCTTTCCATGTTGTTTGTTTGTTTTGTCTGTCTGTCTGTCTGTCTGCCTTTTGGGTCTGTCTTTTCTGTCTGTGTAAAAATTTTATCCCCTCTCTCCTACCCCCCCCCCCCTCTCTCTCCTTTTTCATCCCCCCCCCCCTTCTCTAAACCCGCGCATGCATGCACCCCCATATTAGCCCCCTCTGCAAAACCCCAAAACAGCTTTGCCACGTTTACCCCAAAATCTGACGGGCCAAATCATTTTCCCTATTTTTGGGCCCTTTCAAAGACCCCCCCAAATTCAAAAAGCTAGGGGGGCCCAAAACCCCGTTAAAATCTTGCGGGGCAGATTTTCCTACACAATACACACAGACATAGGGGATTGGTTTTAATTTTTTTTATATCGAGGATAATGGAAATAAGCACTCTTGTCTTTTCATTTCCCTGTGGTTTCCCAGTTTTGTAAATGGGCATTGTTTTTCAAACCGGGACACAAGGCCCTCTTTTTACGAAAAGCGGAACAGGGTTTAAAAAGTGTGCGCAAGATGTTCTGCGTGTGTTCGCACACCGGGCCTCGGTTTAAAATCTCAAACCGAAAGCTTGTTTGGGGAGTGGAGTCCGGACTGATGTTGATCCAGGGGGGAAAATCTCCTCGCCGGGAATCGAAATTTGTCCCTCAAATTGCCAACGGGAAAAGTTTTTGGAACCCTTTTTCTATCCCCTCCCCCCTGTGTGTGGGGGTTTTGTGTGTGTGTGTGTTTTGTGTGGTGTGTGTGTGTGTTTTGTGTGGTTTGGTGTGTGTGGTGCGCGCACGCCGTGTATGTGTATGCGTATGTGTGTGTGAGTGTTGTGGTGTGTGTGGGTGTGTACGCTTGTGCGGCAAGTGCACCCAAAAAGGAAAGCCCTGTTGAAAAAAAGGGTTTTTTTTTTCAATAGGGGAGGGGGAAAAGAGGGGGCATTTGCCCTCTTTTTCTTCCCTTTTTTATTTGGGTTTAAATTTTTTGGGTTTTTTTGTTTTTTGTTTTTTTCCCGGGGTTTTTTCGTCGTTTTAAAAAAAAGGTAATCATGCTCATTTCCGCAAAGCCAGTCCTGTTTTTGTGTGTATAAACAAAACTGGCGGTTGCGTTCCATGATTTTTCGGCTGATGTTTTTTTCATAAACGATTTTTGTGGGTTTTGGGTTTTCTCTCTTTTCTACCCAAAAAAACGTGTGTACTTTATTTTCAATTTTGTCAGAAAAGGGAAGAGGAGAGAAAAGAGAGGAGAGAGAGAGAGAGAGAGGAAAAGGGAGAGAGAGAGAGAGGGGAAGGAGAGAAAAGACAGACAGACAAAACAGAAGAAAGACAGCCCAGACAGGACGGGACAGACGGACAAAAAACAAAACAGACATAAAAAGGAAAAAAGAGTGACAGACAGACAGGCAGACAGAGGACAGAAAGACACAGAGACAAAAGACAGGGGAGGAAAGAGAAAAACTGAAAGAGGACACAGAGAGACACAGGGGAAACAGAAACAGGGGAAAAGAAAAACAGAAATGATAAAAACAACGGGCCAGATAGAGACAGAAAAAAAATAAAAACAAAACAAGACAGGGAGAGACAGACAGGGCAAAGAAGGGGTTTTTGGGGTTGAGTGGCCCCATCATTTGAAACAAACACTGTAGCGTATCTATTGCAAGGGGTGTTTGGGGTTTTGTCAATTCTGACTTTCTGTCTTTTGGTATGAGGGAGGGGAGGGTGGGGGGTGGGGGGGGGGAAAGGAGTGTACTTGAAACGCCCCTTTTTTTCTTTCTTAGGAAAAGGGGGTTCCGAGCTAAAAAAAAGTGTCATTAATGTTAATTTTCTACTTTTTTTTTTCCCCCCTACAAAAAAAAAAAGGATCAAAAAAAAAAGCCATCTTATTCAAAAACCATGAAAAAACACCGATTACTTAATATTTAAAATTTTTTTTTTACAAACAAGCCAAAAACTTTTTTTTTAGGGCCCGGGGGAGAAAGGGTTCGCCCGCCGGAGCCAAAGGGCTCTTCAGGCCGGGGAGTCTTATCCCGGGGTTCTTTTGGGCGTTAAGCGACTGAGAGTAAAACCAACCCCCCCGGAAAGGAGGCCAGTCAATGGGGGGGGTTTAAAAACCCCCCCAACAAAAGGGTTTTTGTCCCCCCCCTTTTTCCCCCTGGGTGGGGTGAAAAAAAAATAGCCTTTAAAAGTCCCTTTTTCCCAAAGGGGAAAAATTTTCATCCCCCCCAAAAAATCCTTTTGGGCCTTGATGGGATCGGGGGGTGCTAGTCTTTCGGATGAAACGAAAAAAACGGTGGGTCCCGTGAGTTACACATCAAAAATTTGGGCCCCCAAGGAACAAAAAACCCCAGGGGGGCAAACAAGGGGGGTTTTGTTCCCTTGGCAAAAATTTTTAAAAAAAAAAAAAAAAAACAAAAACCCCCCACACAAAAAACACAAAAAAAAAAAAAACCCCCCCATTTCTAATAGGAAAACAAATACGTTCAGACAGGGGAAAAAAAAGTGACGTTGACTTTTGGCGAGGGCCGCTCCCCCCCCGGGGAGAGAGAGCAGCCCAAAAAATTTCAAGCATTAAAAAATCTGCAAAAAACAAAAAGGGGTTTGAAAAAAAAATAAAAAAAACCTGTAAACAAAAACAATTTCTCTGTACACAAAAAAATCTTATGTATACAATACAACAACCGCCCGGGTCACAATACAAACCTTCTGTACAAAAATAAAAAAACCTTTTTTTCCCCTTGATATAAAAGAAAAAAAAATAAATAAAATAAAAAAACTAAAAAATAAAAAGATAAATAAATAAATGTATTTAATGAATAAAAAAAAAAAAATAAACAAAAAAAGTAAGTAAGTCAGCGAGTAAGTAAGTGAAAAAATTTAAAATTTAAATAAGTATTTTAACTAAATAAAATAACCAAAAACAACCCAAACCCAAACCAAAAAAAACCCAAACCCAACCCCAACCCCAAACCGCCCCAAAAAAAACCCAAACCCAAACCCAAACCCAAACCAAACCAAAAACCCAACCCAAACCCAAACCAAAACCAACCAAACCCGGGCCAACCCAAAAACCAACCAACCCAAACCAAACAAAACCAACCACCAACCAACCAAAACCAAACCAACCAAACAAACCAAACCAACCAACCAAACCCAAACCAAAACCAAAACCCAAACCCAAACCCTTTACTAAACCTCCTTTCCCCCCAAAAAACCCCCTCTGTCCCCAGAGTGACCCACCTTGGGGGCGAGGGGTTGCGGGTTCGCCGGGGCAAGAAAGGGGAGCCCAGGGGGTGCTGGGGGCTGCTGGTGCCGGGCTTCACGCCCCGGCCCCGGCTTCCCCACCAAAAACCCTCCTCGCGCTCCTCAGGGCCCTACCACCCCCCCCCCTGGGTGTACCCTGGATGGTCCCCCGGGGCCTAGTGGGTTTTGGGTGCTTTGGGCACCAAATCCGCCATCAAAAACCCTTTCCTCTAGGGTGTCAACGCCCCAGTTTCCCCAAGATCCTCAAGTGG
>JASPKP010006076.1:7500-14818 GCA_030674155.1 Stramonita haemastoma | reverse complement strand
TGGGTGTTGTTTGGTTGCTTAAATTTTTTATTTTTTTAGTATTTTTCCCCAATTTTGTTTGTATCCCTAAAAAGGGGGGGGGACTGGATGAAAAAAAAGACACGAGTGCTTATCTATTTCCTCAAATAAAATACTTTGCCTTGCCCTTGCCTTCCCTTGTCTCTCTCCCCTTTTCTCGTCGTTCTTCCTTTCACCTTGGTTTTTTGTTGTTGTTGTTTAATCTCTGCCAACACAACCTAAAGCAATTCCAGGAACAGCAATTCTGAAAAATCGTGTGGGGTTTTCAACACACACACACACACACACACACACACACCCTCTCTCTCTCTCTCTCTCTCTCTCTCTCTCTCTCTCTCTCTCTCTCTCTCTCTCTCTTCTCTCTCTCTCTCTCTGGGGGTTGGGGGGTAGCCTAGTGGTTAGAACATTGTCCTGGTAATCTGAAGACCCTGTTTAGAATCCCATTCAAGGGGATTTTTCCCTTCAAGTTAACATCAGTGCCGACTCCACTCGCCCCAAAAGTCCTTTCGATGAGACTATAAACCGAGGCCCCGTGTGTGCTAACGTATGCGCACACGTTAAATCTTGTTCCGCTTTTCGAAAGTGTAGGATATTGTGTGCCAGTGGGAACAGATGACAACATTTATAAATCCGCATACAAACAGGGACTGGAGGTAAAAAAGCACATGAGAGCTTATTCCATTATCCTCAATAAAACAGAAATAAAGAAATAAAATAAAGAATAAATCTCAATGTGTGGTACATGCGTGCGTGTTGCGTGTATGCGTGCGTGCGTCAATCAATCAATCAATCAATCAAATTTTTATTTCCAGCGTGTGTGTGTATGTGTGTGTGCGTGTAAATCTTCAATTTTAACGTCTTTCTATTTAAAGTGATACCTATGTGTGTGTGTGTGTGGGGGGGGGGGGGGGGCTCACGTGCGAGCGCACGGGTGTGTAGGCTGTTGTTGTTGTTGTTGTCTTCAATTTTACGTCTGTTCACTCTCAGTGATATTAGACGATGTAAAAAACAAAACAAAACAAAAAAACCAACTCAAAAACATGTGTCACCCTCCATCCTAAAAAACAACAAATACAAACAAACCAACCCCCCCCCCCCCCCATAAGGAAACTTGGTTATGCAATAGAAATAACAGAAATATAAGAACTCATTAACGTTAATGTAACTATAACAAATGTCCTATCGGACTGTGATAGAGACCCTTTACAATTTCAAATGCCAATTTTAAATTACTGAATATGTTGGTGAGAGAGTTTTCAGAAAAATGGGGCATGAAAGGCTTTACACTCTTGCAGTCAAAAAGTATATGAGTATTAGTGATATTCTCACCACACAGACATTTACCATTTTTGCTGAACTTGGTTATCAATGCGTTTAGTTTCATTCTATAAAATAGTGTATTAATTCTTCTTGATGTGAAAACATTTACACAAGTCTTTGCGTAGTTGACAACTGTTAACTTATTGGTATTGATCACAGTTCTATTTAAAAATATCTTATTTTGCTGATTAGTTTTGGTGACATGTCTCCATGATTTTTGTTCTAGTAGACTGTACCCCTCTTGCAAGGATAAAGGCACATTCAATTCTATTGAATCCCGTTCCATGTTTTGCACCCTTTTTAGCAGCTCTATCTGCCCACTCATTTGGAAAGAATCCAGAGTGTGAAGGCACCCAACAGAAATTGACACTTATCCCCTTTAAGGTCAAGAGATGTATGACATGCTTAATCTCTAATACAATTTTCGAAGTTTTGTTGTAACATGGGGATTTTAAAGCATACAATACCGACTTAGAATCAACGCAAAGAAGGATCTTAAATACACACAATGGCAAATCAAGAATATAAGTAAGACCAATTAATATTGCTACTAGTTCTGCTGTAAAAATCGAGTGATGTTTACCAACATGATATGATTTTTCGATTTTTAACGCTGGTATAACAAAAGCAGAACCTGTTTCTTGATTGTCTAGACGTGACCCGTCTGTGTAAATTTGTAAATGTTCAAAATAGTTATGATGGATGTGGGATCGAACATCGGAAACCATTATGTTTAGATTGTCATTCTTGTTTACATTAGACACGTCTATGTCGAAGTGTGCTTTATTCATCTCCCACGATGGACAAGGTAAGATTGCTTCTCTTGTGTCCATGCTGTGTTGATTGATTTCAGAATTTTCTACAAGTTCAGACACGTATGTACTTACAGGCATTAGAGAGGCTATAGATTTTGCTCTTTTCGGAAAATTCAATTCTGATTTTACTTCTATTTCTTCTGAAATAAAGTTTCTAGTCGTTCTGTTTCTAAGCACATATTTAGCACATGCTAATTGACGGTAATCATCTAAAGGTAATATGCCGACTTCGTTATACGTTCCCAGAGCTGAGGCGTGATAAGGCACACCAAGAGCAAGCCTGTATGCTTTGCAGTCTATACTTTGTAATTTTTTAAGTAAATACTTAGGAGCACTGAAAAAGACCTCTTGGCCATATGATAATTTCGAACGAATAAGAGATGTAGCTAAACATTTTAGATTTGATGTGTCTTGGCCCCAAAACTGTTTACTTACCATCTTCAGCAAGTTTAAGCATTTTTTTGCTTTAGTTAAATTGTGTTCGATATGTGCATTCCAAGTTAGCTTAGAAGTGAGAATAACACCCAAGAACTTTATGGTATTTTTATACTCTATCATGTTGGTCCCAATTTTGAATGCCGGTAGCTCATCTGGATTACTGCTATTGTTAAAAAGCACAGTATAAGTTTTTTCTGAGGATAAAGTAAATCCATTTTCGAGCATATAATTATCGATGTTGTTAAGTTGTTTCTGATATACTTTTTTAATGTAGTTTAACAATCTTTTTGGTGTGTTTCGTTTCATAGGAACATTCATCCACATACATATGTCATCTGCATATTGCACTAGGGTGACTTCCTTTGACATTTTCATGGGGAGATCATGTAGCAAAACATTAAATAAGAGAGGTGATAGTACAGAACCTTGAGGTAGTCCCATATGAAGAGATCTAAAACTTGAATATGATTTATCTACTCTGACCTGTATACTTCTGTTAGTCAAAAAACTTTTGATATAATCAAATAAATGCCCAGAAAAACCCAGGTTTTTTAGTTTACATAGCAACTTAGCATTCCAAACTTGGTCATACGCCTTTTTTATATCAAAAAAGTGTAGGCTGTGTGTGTGTGTGTGTGTGTGTGTGTGTGTGTATGTGTGTGTGTGTGTGTGTGTGTGTGTGTGTGTGTGTGTGTGTGTGTGTGTGTGTGTGTGTGTGTGTGTAAAGCCCCACAAATTGGATGATAGTTGGGGACTATTGGGGACGGATAATCTAGTGGTCAGAACATTGCACTGGCAATTTGACGACCCGGGTTCGAGACCGGTCGAGGTGATTTTTCTCCTGGAGTTAACATCAGTGCTGACTCCACTCTCCCCAAAAGTCCTTCGGATGAGACTATAAACCGAGGCCTGTGTGCGAACGCACGCAGAACATCTTGCGCACACGTTAAATCCTGTTCCGCTTTTCGTAAGAGTAGGCCATCGTGTGCCGGTGGGAACAGATGGCATTTACAAAACTGCATACACTCGAGGACTGGATGTAAAAAAGCACATGAGTGCTTATCCCATTATCCTGGATATAAAAGAATAAAACAAATAAATAAAATAATAATTAAAAAAATAAAGAAAGAATGGCTGCATGCAGTACACTGTTCCTAGAATTGCCGTGCATGTGTTGGCAGAGATTAAAAAACAACACCACCCAAACAAACGAAAAAGGCGAAACAAAAAGAGACGACAGACAGACAGCTGGAAGACTAGTGACTGACTCAGTGCATGGCAGGTAGCGTTGCTACTAAGGCTAGGAGTTGTGTACCATAAACGTTTTATTGCGTGGTTTGTGTAGAACTGTTTTACCACCGATCACTCCCGTAGTGCCTCTCTCAACTCCAGGGAACTTATAGACCTTCTCTTGCTCTGCCTTCAGTGCCAAGACTCAACAAAGCAGCTGTACACACACGCATGCACGCACGCACGCACGCATGTACACACACACACACACACACACACACACACACACACACACACACACACACACACACACACACACACACTATAAACCGAGGCCCCCATGTGTGAACGCACGCAGAACATCTTGCGCACACGTTAAATCCTGTTCCGCTTTTCGCAAGAGCAGGCCATCGTATGTCGGTGGGAACAGATGACATTTGCAAAACTAATACACACGGGGACTGGGTGTAAAAAAGCACAAGAGTGTTTATCCCATTATCCTTGGTATAAAAGAATAAAATAAAAACAATTTAAAAACACACACACACAGATCGGCTTCTTCCATTATTTAGCTTCAAGAAGCCCAAAGGGTGTGTGTGTTGATCCCAGTTTCAAAGAGGTGCACATTAACACCTGACTCCCACCTGTGCCCTACAGCATGCTTTTTCAGGAAAGCATTGACCCCCCCCCCCCCCCCTGATTTACTTACGTGCCAGCTTAAGTGTCTGTCTATAGTGCCGATTTTCCCCTCACAGTGACACTGTGACAAGATATTTCTTCATTCTTTTATATCGGGGGTAATGGAATAAGCCCTCATGTGCTTTTTTTTCATCCAGTCCGGGTGTGTATGCAGTTTTGTAAATCTTGTCATCGGTTCCCAAGAAAAGCGAAAAGCGGAAAAGGATTTAACGTGTGCGCAAGATGTTCTGGGTGTGTTCGCACACGGGGCCTCGGTTTATTGTCTCATCCAAAAGACTTGGGGGGAGTGGAGTCAGCGCTGATGTTAACTCCAGGGGAAAAATCCCCTCCAACGGGAATATATTCCGAGCACAAGGCTACCCCCCCATCCCCCCCTAAGTTGATTGGTTCAGCAATGAGAGAGAGAGATGATGAATGAATGAATGAATGAACGTTTTTGAACGCATGAACATTTTTACTGAGGGAAAAGAATAAGCCAAGAGAGAGAGAGAGAGAGAGAGAGAGAGAGAGAGAGAGAGAGAGAGAGAGAGAGAGAGAGAGAGAGGAGAGAGAGAGAGAGAACTCAGAACTCAGAATATAATAATTATACATCAGCCTTGGGCGACAATATATGGGCACAAGTCCTGCTATGAGACTATAAACCAAGATTCCCTTTGTGAATGCATGCAGAACATTTTGCGCTCATATTAAAACCTGTTTCTCTTTTCGGAAGAGTAGGCCATTGTGTGAACAGATGATAAAATAGACAAAACCGCATACATACAGGGACCTTTTTTTTAAGCCACACGAGTGATTATTATTTTGATTATCCTTGTAAAAGTATGAAATAAAGAAATAATAAATAAAATAAGAATAGGGGATGTAGCTGGTGCTTAAAACATAACTAGCATCAGTATCAATTTTTTAAAAAAGATGTACAAGTCATATAGGCTATGACTATAATTATCATTAAAAGAACCATGATATATCAAGCTTTCCTGGAAAATAATAATTTTTCAGACTACTATTATAAACAAAAATTCACTCATGTGCTTTTTTCACATCCTGTGTGATTCTGTCAATTTTTATCATCCGTTCCTACTGGCACAAATGGCCCACTCTTGCAAATTACAGAACAGGTTTTAACGTGTTAAATGTTCTGCGTGCGTTCACGACACATTGGGCCTTAACGCAGAATATAATAGTTGTACTGGACAAGTTATCAGTACGTGTAATTCGTCTTCCTATCTGTCACGTAATGGACACGTGTGTGTTCGAGTGTCAATCAATCAATTAATCAATCAATCAATCAATCAATCAATCAATCAAATCAAATTTTTATTTCTAGATGGTACATTGAGTAAACATCGATTTGCTTTTTTCCATCAAGCCATCTATCTAAAGAAAAGAAAAAAATCAGAACAACTGCAAAAAACAAAACAAAGCAACACAAAAAACCAACAAAAATCAAAGCAGAAAATCCCTAGCAAAACAATAAAACCAACAAAGAAAGAAAAGGGAAAAAACAAACAAAGAAACAAATAAAACAACAACAAACATTTCATCAACATTAACTAGCTAACATGATTTCAACAGCCTTAAAATAGAATATGTCTCTAGATAATACAAGCAACAACAATAGCAGCAAAAACAACCAAAAGAAAAAAAAAACCAAAAAACCAACTCCCACTCAAAATTCATACACACGCACGCACGCACGCACACACACACACACACAACACCACACACACACCTACACACAACACACACACACACACACACACACACACACACACACAACAAACACACACACACACACACAACACACACACACACACACACACACACACACACACATCACCACACACACACACACACACACACACACACACACACCACACACACACACACACAACACACACACACCACACACACACACACACACACACACGGTTTGAGTGGTGAGTGTGGTGTGTGATGTGGGAAAGCGATGTGGTCCAATGATGTGATGTTTTCTTAAGGTTTGTGATAAGGATGATGTGGTGATGTGTCGGTGTTGTGGTAAAATCGATGTGGCAAGGGTTCTGTGCGTTAGTGAGTGTGTGTAGTGTGTATGTGGTGTGGTGTGAAGATGTGGTCATGTGGTTTTGGTGGTGTGGGTGATGTGTGGTATGGTTGTGGGTGGTGTGGTGGTGTGGTGTTGTGGGTGTGGTGTGGGTGATGTGGTGGGTGGAGTGTGGTGGTGTGGATGTGGTGTGGTGTGGGTGGTGTGTAGTATGGTGGTGTGTGTGTGTGGGTGATGTAGGTTGGTGTGTGATGTGGTTGTGTGATGTGTGTGGTGTGTGTGATGTGGTGTGGTGTTGATGTGGTGGTGTGTGTGGTGTGTGAGTGGGTGTTGTGATTGTGGTGTGATGTGTGTAGTGTGTGGTGTGTGTGTGTGTGATGTGTGTGGTGTGGTGTGTGGTTGTGATTGGGTGTGATGTGGTGTGATGTGTGTGATGTGGTTATGTGTGTGTGTGGTGTGGTGTGTGTTGTGATGTGGCGTGTGATGTGGCGTGAGTGATGTGATGTGATGTGTGATGTGATGTGGATGTCTGTGATGTGGTGTGTGATGTTATTGTTTTAATGTGGAAAAGCGATGTGGTCCTGTTTTGGATGTGCTGAAGGATGGAGGTTTGTGATAAGGATGATGTGGTGATGTGTTCGTGAGGTGGTAACAGCGATGTGGCAATGGTTGTGTGGAGATGTGGTAAGGGTGTGGAAAAGTGATGCGGTGATGTGGCAAGTTGATGTGGTGATGTGGAAAGTAGATGTGGTGA
>JASPKP010006076.1:0-2500 GCA_030674155.1 Stramonita haemastoma | reverse complement strand
GACTTGATGAGATTTGTAATTGTACTCCAGGAGACCTTGACTTTACACGCCATGGTTATCACAGAAGCTGTTATGCACAGTTTACAAGTGTGAAATTTGCCAGGAAAAGAAAGCGTGAGACAGGTAGTGAAGAGGTTGCAGGACCATCAAAACCTAAAGGACTGTCGCTACTTCAGCCCATTGCTTCCAAAAGACAGTTGCATTTTTTGCAAGAAGAAATTCAAAAAGAAAGTTTCAAAAGGGGTTCCATGTTTTGGAAAACTTGTAAAATGTATCACCAAGACAGCAGAACAGTCTATACAGGATGCAGCCAAAACTAAACAAGATGGCATTTTCACTCATTATCAAGATACAGATCTTGTAGTACGTGAAGCTCACTATCACGAAGGTCGTAGAAAAGACTATCTGAGATGTGAAGACAGGCATGCTGAAACATCAACAGACCAGAAAACTACTGAGCGGCTACAGGCACACGAGAGGGCATTTGAGTACATATGCAAGTATGATGAAAATGCAATAATCAGAGGTTCACAGGTGGAGAGAATGACCATGCTAGGTGAGAAGTACTGTGAATACATGCAACAACATTCTCCTGACTTCTACAACCCAGGATACAAGACTTACCAACTGAAAGAAAAAAAATAATGAAACATTTTGGCTTCAGAATTCAATTCTGGGCTCCGAACCACCGCAGTGATCTTGTTTATTGTGATGAACTTGCCCAGGGTCAGGCAGTTGAGACAGCATTTGTGTCAGCAGCTTCAGAAGAAAGACGTCTTGAGGAATCTGCATATGTTCTTCGCCGATACATTATGGATGCTTTCAGGGCAACACCTGATATGCCATGGCCTCCTTCTGCAGAATTTCTTCAGTCTGATGCTGTTAAACCTCCAGATATTTTCACAGACTTTCTCTAAAAACACTGCTATCTGGAAAGAGTAGTTCTATGGAGCAACCCAAAACCACCAGATTGGCATCCTAATTGCCCAGGACATATGCTAATCTGTGACAGGAAGGAAGTGGAAAATGCCTAAACATGTTTTGCTTGGAATGTCTGTCAGACATGTAACTGGCAGCTCTGAAATCATAAGTCTGTTGAATAGGTTTGGTCATGTTGCTGGATACAAAACCATTGTGCGACTTGAGACTGCTATGGCCAATTCTGTACTTCAGTGCGCAAGTCTTCTTCCTTCAACAGTGAGTTTGAGAGAGAACAAGGTTATCCATTTTTGCTGGGATAACTTTGACCTGAACGAAGAAACTCCTATCAGGAGCCAACACCACCCACTCCACTCATGGCATTGTCATTCAAGAGGTTATTGGGGACACAATGCCTGACACTTTTCTGTCTCAGACAGAACCTCCTCCTCATTATCAGGACCGCCAATACTCAGTGCAGTATGAGCCACATGATGTTCCTCCATGCTTTGCAAAAGTAAAGGCAGAACCTAAGTTGCATGTTGTGGAAACTCATTTCTCAAACACAGAGGCAGTCTACAAAGCTCAACTTGCTGATTTTTGGTGTGTTTTTTTTTCTCCAGATTCCAGGCCACAAATGGAAATCAACTTGTCCCTGGATGGGGAGGGTGGGTATCACTCACAGGAGAAGGGGCAGAATAGAAGCAGTCTACTGTGGACTATATGGCACCCATCCACCACCCTGTCACTGAGCATAATAATTATAAGAATAAGAATAAGAATAATACATAGAACTTGTATAGCGCTATATCTTGTACAAACAAATCAAAGCGCTTGCATTCGACCTACACAACACACAAGCAATCAACAGCAATTTACAGTTTTAACAAATTCGAATGTACACTCACTCGCATGCACACACACCACACACACACACCACACACACACCACGCACGCACGCACGCACGCACGCACGCACGCACGCACGCAGCATGCGCGCGCACACACACACCTATAAACGTTATACACTTTGGCAGGTAGATGTTGAAGGCAGGACAGGATTGTACGGCGTTTTCATTTCAATTTTCTGTTTTGTTTTTAAAATATGGGACAGGCGTTCCTTGTGCAGTGGTGACATTAACATATGTTGATAGCCTGTTTAATACCCTTTATTTTGGTACCAAATTTGATATGAATGTGTAAGAATATATTTATATAAATAATGTAAATTAACCTCACCCCCTAAATATTTGCCATCTGAAGGGTTACCATATTGAATTGCTTGATTATCCTGAAATAACCTGGTTACATGAGGGTAACATATACCATAAAACGTTAAAATAAACAAAGTTTCAGAAAAATGCACCCATAAATCCCCCCCAGGGGGGGAGGGGGGTCTATGGAGGGACCAAGGTCTATTTCCTCCACTGTCAGTCCCCTAATGGAACTGTTCTTGTTCAAGGAAAAAAACACCCAAATCCTCATTTCAATTTATTGATTGGTTTGTTGATTGGTTGGTTGGTTGGTTGGTTGATTGGTTGGTTGGTTGAATGGTTTGTTTGTTTGTTGGTTGGTTGAATTT
>JASPKP010006075.1:7500-10000 GCA_030674155.1 Stramonita haemastoma | reverse complement strand
ACTCAACAGGTCACCTCACCTCACCTCTCCCGCTTTGCCAGCTTGTTTTTTTTTTGGGGGGAGAGGTGGGCAGTAGGAAGGAAATGAATGACAACGTCTAGTGGCCGTGCCATACTGATGTGTTTTCCTTGGAAATAACGTTGTCTTCTCAAACATCGCACCTTCCATGACATTGTGTTTTCACTTCTGCTGCAGCGTTGTTGTTTTTCTTTTATCTCACGACAGCCAGTTGGTTATATGCAAGCCAGTGCATGACTTACGTTCAGCGTGGAATGAGCACTGGCCATCAGCTTTGCTGTCTGCTGATTTGGTGGGTGTCCTTTCTGCAGTCATTGGAATGATCCCCCATTCTTCCCTGCTGGAGGAGAAGCTCTTAGCCGATCTGTGGACGTGTGGCACAGCTGAATGGTTAAAAAAACTGCATACACACGGGGACAGGATGTAAAAAAGCAATCGAGTGCTTATTCGATTATCCTCGATATAAAAGAATAAATGAATAAATAAATACTTTGTGAGGTGAAAAAGAAACACAGAGAGAAAGGAAGAAAGGACAGAGAGGAGAAAGAAAAAGACAGAAAAAGCGAAAAAATAAGACAGAAAAGGAGGACGAAAAAAGAGAGAAAGCAATAGCAATTTCAAACAGTGGCCTGATCTGTACCATCTCATCACAGATTTGAACAAGCCAAGGTATTTGACAGGGAAGGACATACATCATCAAAACAACAGATGGCAAAATTTAATATAAAAAAACTGCATACACACAAGGACATGATGTAAAAAATTTAAAAAAAAGCACATGAGTGCTTATTCCATTATCCTCGATATAAAAGAATAAAATATAAAATAAAAAATAAAAATAAATAAAACAATGTAGTCATTGACATCCACCTTTCCAGCCAAGCAACCCCCGCTTCAGCCCCAGTCTCTACAGGGGTCACGAGCAGCTGAAGGCAAAGCTACCCCCACAACCAGTCTATTTCCCAGTTAGTAGGCTCCCGCCATCACACGAGGCGGTACTTCTTCATCCTTTGTTCTCCACCATTTCATTTTCTTCACAAATGACAACACATCTTTCGTTTGCAGATGGTGAAAATAAAATCTTAATATTATGAGGGAAAACATTTCCGTTATACACCTTCCAAAAAGGAATGCTGCAGGTTTGGTGGTGATGTCAGTCTATCTTTATGCAGGCAAAACAAATATTCTGATGGCAGAGGTACGACGAAGGATCCACACATTCAAAAAATCATTGTACCCGGATGCACGACTTTAAAAAGAAACACCAAAAAAAATCAACATGTTACCCTGTAAATCGAAGCAGTTTTTCACTCGTCCGAAAAACAAAACTGTTCCCCAAAACAAGCAGGACTCCCCAAACTAGGCTAGAGCAGACAGCTCTACCGCTCATGTGGCAACACAAAGGCCCTCTGTCTCTCCCCCTGCATACAGGGACCACTCTCAGGAAACAGCACAGGGCAGAAATGAAAGGTAGTGAGTGATACACTATGAACTTTGAGGACATTCATCATCATGCGTCTATATGAAAGAAGTGAAGCATTGCAGGTGCCACCATCCGTGACTACATGTGTGTGTGTATGTGGGGGGGGGGATGTAAATAACACAGAATGAGTTAAACAGACACAGCTCAGAAAATTTGGAGATATATTGAACAGAGAAAATGAGAAAAAAAGACAAAGAGAGAAGGAAAGACAAGACGGATATAAACAGCTAAACAACTTCGGTAAATCCCTTTGGTTTGTGATAAATGTTTGCGTCATGTCATTCCGAGGATCTCTGAAAATCCTATAGAGCCTAGTAGGATTGACATCATTGCTCTGTCCGATCATGTTGGGGCTGTCAGGGATCTGCTCTGCATCCAAATTGTCCCACCATGGGATATTTGTTCTGCAACTCTCTCTCTCTCTGTCTCTGTCTCTGTCTCTGTCTCTCTCTCTGTCTCTCTCTCTCTCTCTCTCTCTCTCTCTCTCTCTCTCTCTCTCTCTCTCTCTCTCTGTGCGTGTGCGAGCGTGCGTGCGTGTGTGCGTGCATGTATGTGTGTCAGAACAGTCAGAAAAAGCCAAAATAAAACAAGAAACTGACATCTTATAACTGATATCTTTCAATAACAGTATTTGAGACTTTTTTTTTATATATATAATTAAGGACCAAGCCTTTGGCCTGTGACCTGGCTCGAGTTTCGGCTCCTGGATGAGCCCGTCATCAGAGATCAGGTATTGTTGAAGCTTCATCCTCGCTGCTATCTTACAGCGAGAAAATCTCTCATAATTTTCACCTGTCAATCCCATTTCCAAACATAATCATTTGATATCCTTGTGACTGAATGAGCTGGATAACAGCAACGTGAAGGCAAAAGTGTTTCTAAACAACCGACACATCACATCACAGACCAAAACAGCACAACACAACACATACCTTTATCACCTTGTATGATGACATCGACTAGGATGCTTATGCAGACAAAGTGATGATGATGATAAAA
>JASPKP010006075.1:0-5000 GCA_030674155.1 Stramonita haemastoma | reverse complement strand
GCTGTCACACTGCGGTCTATTACACAGAAAGGGATGTGAAAAACACACTCTGAAATCTGATTCCAAAGTAGCCTACTTGTCACATGGGGATATCTTGGACATGGATGTAAAGGAACTCTGAAAATGATTAATCTGACCCAATTACCTGTCGCCTGTCGTGTTGACTTGGAAAGGCATGTAAGATAACGCTGACATCCGGCTTTAATCAACTGTCCCACTGGTGTGTATATCACACAGAAATATTAACAGAAAGGGATGAACGAAAAACCACTGAAATTTGGCTCCAACTCCATGTCACACTGAGGTGTGTGTATAGAAACTCATAAAACTAATTAACTTTGCCACATTAAGTGTCACACAGGAGGGTCTCTGACCTGCACACGTTTATCAAAGAACGCTGAACTCTGGCTCTGATAAACTGTCAAATTTGTGTCTGTACATGAAAAGGGATGTGAAAGGAAACATATACCAATAATTTTCACACAGAGTCAACTGGGTCTTTATGAGGGATCTACCTTCACTCCGTTGATCACGTGCGAGGCGCTGATTCTGATCGTCTGCACAAAAGCAGCTGTTCTCTGAAGGTCATTCAGACAGCCATACAGCTGGGTTATCAGGGGGGGGTTCTAACAGGGCTGCATGTCTGGTAGCACAAGGTCACCAAACAACTGTCAGCTTAAAGTAGCTAGTTACACTAGGGTTAAAACTGGGCCTTTCTCACAAGTTACACTGGATCTTCACAATTTTCACATGGGCTTCACATGAGGATAAATGAGCTTTACAAGGGGTTAGACGAGCTTTAGGTAAAGGTTAAAAAAAAAAAAAGGTAAAAGGGGCGGCGCCCATCTCCTCTACTCCCTGGTTTACCTTCCCTGACCCTAAAGAGGGCTGGTACCCGTTTACAGCTGGGTGAACTGGGGTGATTGTACTGAAGCCAAGGCACGTAAACAGTCACCAATCCAACTGGTGACCATGCTCGACGCTGCTTAACTTGACTTGGGGAAAGCGAGTGCTCTGACCACTGAGCTATCCCACCCCCAGACAAGCTTCACAAACAGGAATTTACAGGAGGTTAAACTGAAATTTTACAATGGGTTGTGAGTCTTTACAGGGGGGTTAAAATGGCCTTCACACTAGGTTTAGATGGGCCTTAACAAGGGGTTAAAATGGGCGTTTACATGGGTTCCACTAGTAGGCCTTTAAAAAGATTCAACTGAACCTTTCCAGGGGATGAACTGGCTGGCCCTTTACAGAGGATTAAACAAGGCCTCATAATATAAGGGGTTCAAAAAGACTTTTACACAGGGTTCACCCGGGCCTCTAGAAGGGGTCAAACGGGGTATTAGTTTGGATCTTTGATGGGAATGGGGGAGGGGGGGGAGGGCGGTGGCTACAGACATAATAACACCCCAGTCAAAACAGCCCCTCCCGCTGTCATCTGCCCCTCCCTCATCTGCCCGCCCTTTTACCGTTGCTGGATTATAATTCAGATCACACTGACCTTTGCTCCGGGCCCGTGTCTGTCTCTCTAGTCTCAATCTGTGTGTGTGTGTGTGTGTGTGTGTGTGTGTGTGTGTGTGTGTGTGTGTGTTGTGTGTGTGTGTTTGTGTGTGTGTGTTTGTGTTTGTGAGTGTGTGTGTTTGTTGTGTGTGTGTGTGTGTTCGTGTTTGTGTGTATGTGTGTGTTATTTATTTATCTATTTTTTCATTTATATCGAGGATAATAGAAAAAGCACTCATGTGCTTTTTTTTTTTACATCCAGTCCACGTGTGTATGCAGTTTTGTAAATTTTGTCATCTGTTCCCACCGGCACACAATGGCCTACTCTTTCGAAAAGCGGACAGGATTTAACGTGTTCTACGTGCGTTAGCATACGGGGCTTCGGTTTACAGTTTCATCCAAACGACAACTGGGGAGAGTGGATTTAGCACTGATGTTAACTCCAGGGGGAAAATCCCCTTGAACGAGAATCGAACGTGGGTCAGTTTGCGAGCGCAATGTTCTAACCACTAGGCTATCCCGTCCCGTGTGTGCGTGTGTGTGTGTGTGTGTGTGTGTGTGTGTGTGTGTGTGTGTGTGTGTGTGTGTGTGTGTGTGTGTGTGTGTGTGTGTGTGTGTGTGTGTGCGTGAGTGAGTGCGCGCGCGCGCGCGCGCGCGTGCGTGCGTGCGTGCGTGCGGTGCGTGCGCTTTCATATGTACGATACCCTACTTTTCATCACAACCAACAACAATAACAGCAACTGCAAGAACATGTTAACATTATATCTATTTTGTAAATGCATAGTTCAAAATCAGTGAGCAGTCTCACAGTCACAAAGACATTTTTTTTAAATAAGAAAGGACTGCCCTTTGAAGCTGACTACGCTCCCTTCACTACAAACAACCCTGTTCAAAGTTCAAACCGAGTTCGATTCAAGTGGGTGGGATCACGGCGATCTTTAAACTTTTCAACAAAAACAAGTTCAGGACAATAAACTAACTACCCACGTCAGTCCTGACCCCCCTGAGTGCTGTCAGTCGCGACCCCCCTGAGTGCTGCTGTGCACTGTCAACTGTCGCCCTGCAGTCCAGTCAGACCCTGCCACACAGGCTGATAGATAGGACTGTGAACTTTGGGCGGGGAGTTGCTTGCTCTAAGGCAGCTGTCACACGGTGTGTTTTCATTCTGAACGTTTTCAGACACATCCGACCGTCAGAAACACTCAGTGAAGAGGAAGAAGAAGAAGAAGAAGAAGAAGAAGAAGAAGAAGAAGAAGAAGAAGAAGAAGAAGAAGAAGAAGAAAAGCAACATAGTCTGATAGAGGAGTCTGAGATAGTGTTTGTTAACTTTTGGAGTGGATTTCTTCTAAAGTTGTTATCAAACTTAAGTATTCATTCCCCTTTTCAACACACATGTTCAGAAAAAATCCCAGTCATGAAATGTTCAAACTTCGGGAACATCCACACACAATATATATACATAAAGATAACTTTTTTTCAGTAGAGTGTTGGATCATTCTCACCAGAAACTGACTCCATCACAGTGTTTGTTCAATCAACAAAAATAAAAATCCAGACAACGTATTCCAAGACAAAAATAAGCCCCAAAACATCCATAAAAATCGAGAACAAACAAGAAACTGACGCACCAAACTATCATACAATATACTGGTCCATACGAACATCAGTAAAGAAAACTACTTTGTTTCTGACCACTTTATGAGTTCAGGCAGCTAAACTTATTTTTCAGAGGATAAATACAAAGGAGTAGACAGAATACACGATGGAACAGGCAAGAAACACCACCACAGAATGAACAAAAAAACCACATTTACAGAGACTCAGGCTCTGGCACAAAACCATCATAAGTGAGCATTGTGATGATGAACACCTCTTTAAGTGTGTGACCCAAATGCCTCTAGAAGGAATTCAGAAAGAAAGAAGATGAACATTCACAGACTGTCCTCTTCGGCGCGGATCCTCATACCTTAAATAAACATTTAAGGAAAATGCTACACAAATATTCAGCGGATTTTTTTTTACACATCTGGTAATAGTACAAATTCTGTTATATGAACGTGCATCATTTCTGCCTAAACATTTATGTATGCAAAGTTCGGTTGGTTTTTGTATAAAACAAGATGAACAGCTCTCAAAACTTGCTCTTTTTACAGATATTGTGAAGGAATCCTTACATCAAAAATTTAATAATCCCATGCAGGGTACAAGTGCACAGTGACAAAAAAAGGGGGGAGAGATGAGTGGTGAGGAAAGAGAGAGAGAGAGAGAGAGAGAGAGAGAGAGAGAGAGAGAGAGAGAGAGAGAGAGAGAGAAGGAGAGAGAGAGAGAGAGAAGACAGACAGACAGACAGACAGACAGACAGACAGACAGACAGACAGACAGACAGACAGACAGACACAGACGGACAGATTACAGAGACAGACCAGACACAGACAGGCAGCAGGCAGACAAACAGACACAGAGACATAATGAATGAATGAATCAATCAATCAATCAATCAATCAATCAATCAATCAATCAAGGGTAGACTACAGGGAGACAGGGGGCGGAGAGAGGGAGGGACGGAGACAGAAACAAAGAGAATGTGTCTGTGTGAAGGTGATACATGAAAGGAGTATATAAAAAAGGTGTATAATTATTAGATTATCATTGTTTAAAAAAAATCATCACTGTAGAAGAAAAACAATAGAAAGACGCAGAGGTGGTGGTGGTGGTGGTGGTGGTGGTGGGTCGTGGTGGTGAAGGGGGAGCGAGGAAGGTTTTTTAAAAAAATCTACTGACCTACACAGATAGTCAAATCTACTTATGGATGTCGGAATTGAAAGAATCACTACTGGGGTTGGGGGGGGGGGGGGGGGGCTGGATGGGCGGGAGGGGGAAGGGGGCAGGGCTTTATGGAAATCGGCGATGATGGTAAAGAGACAGATGAACAGAGACTGGCATGGGGGGAGTGGATAAGGGAGGGAGAGGTGAGGAACCTTCATTGAAATGGCCGATGGGGTTTTTCAAAATAGCAGTAGTTGGGGAAAAAAATTTAAACCAAAAAAAAAAAAAAAAAAAAAAACGGGGACAAAGAGGTGAACGAGAAAAAAGATGAAAAAATAAGGAGGTGGAGAAAAAAAGAAACAGAATGGGTCGAATAAACAGAGTGACAGACTGATAGACAAGCAGACAGACGGAGATATGGATAGATAAATGCATAGATAGATGGATAGTCACACACACAAACACACAAACCACACACCACACCACACACACACACACACAAATGCACGCACGCACACACACACACACACACACACACACACACACACACACACACACACACACACACACACACACACACACACACACACACACACACACAGCGATAGACAGACAGACACAGACACATCGGTCGACCAACCATCAATAGATAGATAGATAGATGGTCAGACAGACAGACATGTAGACAAATAGAGACAGAGACAGACAGACAGACAGACAGACAGACAGACAGA
>JASPKP010006074.1:0-14820 GCA_030674155.1 Stramonita haemastoma | reverse complement strand
CAAAAATTTTGGGGGAAGTTGCTTTATTAAATTCCCTGGGCAAAAGATGCAGAACGATACCACAGTAGACAGTATTTAAAGGGCAAATGGCTAGGTTGCTCAGCAAGAAAGCTCCTGAACAAAATGAAATGGCCCGAGGTTTTTCGAGTGAGTTTTCGTGTGTGGGGTTTTTTGTGTGTGGGGTGGTGTGTGTGTGGGTGTGTGTGTGTGTGTGTGTGTGTGTGTGTGTGTGGTGTGTGTGTGTGTGTTTTTGTTGTGTGTGTGGTGTAGGGGGGGGGGGGGCAGACAAGAGACACGAGGAGAGGGTCAAGAGTTAAATTTGATTGATTAACAATTTTGAGAGGGAGAGAGAGGAGGGGGAAGGAGGGGGAAAGAGAAGAGAGAGAGAGAGGAAGAGAGAGAGAGAGAGAGAGAGAGAGAGAGAGAGAGAAATAATCTTTAATAAATAAACCTTTTTTTTTTCAAGGGTACAGAGTAAACTTTTAAAAACCACACACACACTCAAAAACCCCACACCCCCACACACAAAAACACACACACACCCAAACACACACACACACACACATAATACACACACACACATCACACAACCACCCCCAAAACCATTTAGGCCCTATATTTTTTACAACAGAGAGAGAGAGAGAGAGAGAGAGGAGAGAGGAGAGAGGAGAGAGAGAGAGAGGGAGAGAAGGGGAAAGGAGAGAGAGAGAGAGAGAGAGAGAGAGAGGAAAAAAGAGAGAGAGATAACGACGACAACTAAAAAAAAATTTAATTACGGGGGTAAAAAATAGTATAAGACTTTAAAAAAAAAAATTGTAACCCACCCCTCCGGAAAAAAATATCAATTCATATCAATATCAATACAATATAATTATATATATTAATATATTATAATATATATATTATATGGGTTGTTTTGGGTTGGTGGTGTGTGTGGGCGCGGGGCGCGCGCGCGCGTAAAGCACAAACCCACACACAAAATTAGGCCTGCCCCCAATAACAGGACAAAAACCCCCTCGAATTAGTCTTCAAAAGCTAAAAAATAATAATAATAATAAAAAAATAATAATAAAAAAATAATAAAATAATAATAATAATAATGTGATGATGATTGATGATGATGAAAAAAATAATGTAATAATGTGATGATAATAATAAAATAATAAAATAATGTTAAAAATAATTTTAATAAATAATAATAATAATAAAATAAATAAATAATAATAATAATAATAATAATAAATAAATAACCATAGCAAAAACAACGTAATCGAAATACAATAACCGCATCGAAAAAAAAATGACAAAAATAACGCAAGAGTAAAAAGGTTGTTACAACGATCGGGGCAATAAGTACCATCATACAGAGGAGAGAGAGAGAGGGGGGGGGGGGGGGGGGGGGAAAGCAGACAGACGAAAAAAAAGACAAAAACAGAGAATAAACAGTCACCGTTTGTCCACAGGGTCAAATTAATTAAAAGGCCGAGGGATCATTTATGCAAAGCTTTGCTTTGGAAAATGCCTTTGTATGATTGAATTTTGTGTCCGTGAAACGCATTGCCGATCTTTTGAAAAATGTGGGTTAGATGATTACGGGGTTACTTTCGCGTTTGTTGTGCTTTTTACCTAATATATAAAGTAGATGTGGGGGTTAAACGCGCGTAATGTTTGTGCATGACCCCCGGGCGTTGGGGGTTTCACGACCCTGTGAGTTCGGATTAGGTGTGGTATGTTTGTGACATCATCATTTGTGTGTAAAATTTTTCCCGAATTTTTGACCAGTATTTTTTACATTGTTTTGTTTTTTTATTCAGAAAGGAAAAAAATTTTACATTTAAACCGTTTTGGAGCAACAAAAGCTAATACAATTATAGTTGCCTCTAAAATAAAAAAGAAAATGTGTTATTTTGGGGCTAAAAAAAAACAAAAAAAAAAAAAAAACCCCGTGCCCCAGAGCAAAAAAAAATACATTTGAAAAAAGTTTTTAATTCTTTTTTAAGAATTTTTTTAAAATCTTGCTTTATTTCCCCCCGTAAAAACTTTGGAACAAAAAATTCTTTGATATTAAATATCCTTTTTTTTTTTAAAATAGGAAACTAAAGATTTTAAAAAAATTTGGTGAAAAAAAAAGAAAGAAAAAAACCCTAAAAAACAAAAACAAAAAAAAATAAGGGATGAAGAACTATTGTTGTAGAAGTATAAAATTTCGTCAGTTTATCAAATAAAGTATAGTTAAACTGAAAAAATTTTTTTGAAAAAACTTCAGTAACCCTTTTTTATGATCAAATTTTCAAAGTGTAAAAAGACCCCAGACATTTTTTATAAAAAAAAAAAAGTATTTGAAATATAATGAAAGAATAGTTTTTGGGCCTTTGAAAAACAAATTTTGGCCCTTTTAAAAATCTCGATCCTTTCAAGAGAAGGGGTAAAAAGAAAAACTGGGAGGAGATGGGGAGAGAGGAGAGAGAGAAGAGAGAGGAGAGAGAGGAGAGGAGAGGAGAGAGAGAGAGAGAGAGAAGAGGAGGGGGAAAAAATGAATGAAAAGAATGATCTTTTTTTTTTCAAGGGGTTACAGAAGGGAAAAGGGGGGGGGGGGGTAGCCGTAAACAGCCCAAAAAAGAGCGTCAGCTTTGTTTAGTGCGTATTGTTGTAAATTCGTTTGCTTGTGGAAAGTTGTGTGTGGTGTGTGGTGGTGGTTGTGGGGTGGTCGTTTTGGGGGGTTTTTTTTTTTTTTTTTGCGCGTGCGCGTAAAAGAGGGGGGGGGGGGGGGGGCGGCAGGGGGAGGGGGGTTTTTTTTTTTTTTTTTTTGGGAAAAGGGGAAAGTTTTTTTGTTTGGAAACGGCACAAGATTCATAAAATTTTTAAACACCACCAACCCACCATTAGGGGGGTTTTAAAATTGGAAGAAGATGAAATGGGGGGTGGGGGTGGCAGGGGGGAAAGGGGGGGCATGGTGGGATGGAAGAGAGTGGAATGATTTCCCTTTACACAGCCTCTGAGGTGTGGCTAGGAGAGGTGGATGACTTCCCTTTATACAGCGAATGCGCTAAAAAATCATGCTAAATTTAACTTTTAAACGCCTTAGGGCTGATGGTTAAATCTCAAGCTATCACATGAAGTTTAAAAAAGTAAGCGAGGGTTGTTTCTAATTTTAGGCGCAGGCTGCATCCATGGGGTTGATATCTTTAACAGCTGAGATGTTGTTTGGGTTTCTCTTTTAGCCCTCTGTCTGTCTGTCTGTCTGTCTGTCTGTTCTCTCTCTCTTCCCCTCTCTCTCTCTCTCTCTCTCTCTCTCTTCTCTCTCCCCCTCTCCCCTTTTCTCTCCCCTCTCTCTGCCTACATCAAAATCCATATATTTCTCTCACATATCCACAGCAGTACACACACACACACACACAAACGCCCCACCCCACACACACACACACACACACACACACCCCACACCAACACACACATGTGCCTCAAAAAAATTTTTTTAAAGATAAAAACAAACAAACAAAAACACATGCCTATTCAACATGGTTTTTTTAAATTTTTATCTCTAAACGTTTGAAAATATACAATGAAAGAGAGAAACAAGAACATAGGTGTCCAGAGGGGCGGGGGGGGGGGGGGGGGGGGGGGGGGGGGACAAATGTTTATATACAGGCTGTGTGTCTGTCAGCTGTCAGATTATGGGTGAACATTTTACAAAAAAGGGTCGTAGAGGGGTACTACAGGGTTTGTTCTTGGACACTTACCTATCTTTTGATGTTGTTGTTGTTTGCTGTTGTATGGAGTCCAGGTGGGAAATGTGCAGTGTTTGATCTCTGTTTGGGGCTTAACCCCCTCTCCCCCCCCCCCCCCCAAATCCATAATGCCCTGAGGGGTGGCTGTGTGCTAATCTTTCGGATGAGACGTTTAAACCGAGGTCCATGCATGCGTTACACAAATTATTCAGCGCACGTAAAGAACCCACAGCAACAAGAGTTGGTCCCTAGGAAAATTCTGCAGAAAAAAAAAACACTCTGATAAAAAAACAAATGCAGTTGCTGACAGGTAAAGAAAAAATGGGTGGCGCTGCTCTTCTGGCGACAGGCTCTCCCTAGGAAGAGCAGCCCGAATTTCACGCAGAGAAATCTGCCGCGATTTAAAGTGGTAATGAACTGTAAAATGTAAGAATGTAAAAGGGGGTCCCATGTGCAGATGCAGCTGAAGATATTCAGGCGTTCATACGTAGTTTTAAAACCCCATTTACCTGTCGTAGAAGAGAAAGATAAGCGATGGCTGATAGCGTGGTAGACACACAAAAAATATACACAGCATGCTCCCCCCAACCTGGATAGGGGATGAGCTCCGCCCGGTTCAAGTTGTCTCAGACCCCATTGCCTAAAAAAATCAACTTAGGCCTACACGTGTACATTGCCCCCAAAGGTTTTTTGGGGGCGGTCAATGAAGGAAGTTACATGCGCGCACAGGAAACACAACACCACACACACCCCACACACACACACCCCACCACACACAACCCAAAACACACACAACACAACACACACACCACGTCCCTTTGGGTGAGACTATAAACCGAGGCTCCGTGTCCGAACGCACGCAGAAAATCTTGCACACAAGTTAAATCCTGTTCCGCTTTTTCGTAAAAGTAGGCCATTTTGTGCCGGTGGGAACAGATGACCAAGATTTACAAAACTGCATACACACGGGGGCTGGATGTAAAAAAAAAAAAAAAAAGCACATGAGTGCTTTTTTCCATTATCCTCGATTTTAAATTAGTAAATAAAAATAAAACACACACAGACACACAGACACAACACAGAAAACAGACACACACACAACCACACCACCACACACACACACACACACATTTCTTGCATATACCCATTAACGCAACTCGTTTTCTACCCTTCATATCACTTGATTCACTTCGAATGAACAGAAGTGAAGTCGAAGCAACAAAAACTTGTGTGGGGTTGTGTGTGTTGTGTGGGGTGTGTGTGTGTGTGTGTGTGTGTGTGTGTGTGTGTGTGTTTGTGTCTGTCTGTCTGTCTGTCTGTCTGTCGTCTTTTATGCAACCGTATATCCTGTCTGTTGCAATCAACGTTGAACTAATCATGTGTGTAATCTACTAGCAAAAAGACAGGTAAGGACTATAACAATTCTACCAATATGCTGTCACTGACGTCAGTCAATCAGAGTGAAATTTGTAGGGCCTAATAGTTAATTTTATTCCAAAGAGTCTTTTTCCTGATTTTAGTCACAACTGACACAGTTTGTTCTGTCTTGATCCCCGCTCCCTGCGGCAAAATTGAGGATATTAGTCTACCCTAGGTCAGTTGTACCTAAGTGTCAGTTTTGGTTTTGTTTTGTTTTTGTTTTTGGGTTTGGGGTGGTTTCTTGTTTTGTTTGGTTTGGGGGGTTTTACATTTTGTTTTTTTTTTCTTAAATTTTTTAATTTTTAATTTTTTATTGCACACGACTTCAGTGACAAAAGATTTTTCTGTGTGAAATTAGGGCTGCTCCCCCCCCCCCCCCCCCCCACCCCCCCGAGAGAGAGCGAGTCGCCACAGATACAGCGCCTTTGTTTTAATAGCTTAATTGTCTGTTTGGGTGTTTTCCAAAATTTATTGGGAGTGGCTTCTTTCCCCCCGAATTTTGCCATGTTCGTAGTTTCTTTAACATGTGAAAATGGGTTGTTGCACAGGACCTGGGTTTATCGCCTCGTCAGAAAAAATCAGCATGCACCCAGATCATTATCAGAGTCTGGTGGATAGGGAGGAAAGTTCGGGCACATCGGGGATCGAACCCGCTTTTCGTGCTCTTCTCTCTCTTCTCTCTCTCTCTCTCTCTTCTCTCTCTCTCCCCTCTCTCTCTCTCTCTCTCTCTCTCTCTTTGTGTTTTGTGTGTGTGTGTGTGTGTGTGTTTTGTGTGTTGTATGTTGTGTGTGTGTGTGTGGGGTGTTTTGGGGTTTTGGTTGTGGTGAAAGTCAAAGTCAAAGTTTAAGTCAAAGTCAAGGTCCAAATTTTATTTCCGATGGTAAATTAAACAATGTTTTGCTTTTTTTTTTCATCAAGCCCTATCCAGGAAAAAACAACAACAAAAATAAAACAACAAACAAGCATAAATTAAAAATACCCCCGCACCACAAAATATTTTTCTACAACAATTTTTACAACCCTAAACAATAAAACAGATACAAAAAAACAATAAGAAAGACTCAATAAGGAACTGGAAAAAAAAATGTGGGGAGTGTGTGTGAGGGGTGTGTGTGAGGGGTGTGTGTGTGTGGTGTGTTTTGTTGTGGGGGTGGGGTGTTTTGTGTGTGAGAGAGAGAGAGAGAGAGAGAGAGAGAGAGAGAGAGAGAGGGGAGAGAGAGAGAGGGGAGAGAGAGAGAGGGGAGAGAGAGAGAGAGAGAGCAAATGTAAATTTGCACAATTTAACCACTCATTCTAATTTTTCAATAATAATAGTAGCAATGGGAATGATGGTGATAACGATAAAAAATAAAAGATAAATAATAATGGTAATAATAATAATAATAATAATAATAATAATAATAATAATAATAATTTAAAAATAATGATAATAATAATAATAATAATAGTAATATATCTTTTTATAGCACTGAATCTTGTAAAGCAAATAAATCGAAGAGCTTGCATTCAAAACAACCACAATGCACGCAACCCGTTCACAAAATAAAAAAATAAAATTCACACACACACACACACACACAAAACCCCACACAACACCACACACACACACACACACACACACGTAGACAGGGAGATGGAGATGTCTGTTAAAAATGGGAAAAAGGGGTAAAAAATAAAGAAAAGAAGGGGGAAATAAAAACAAACCGGTTTTCGGGGGCGGGGAATCGTTTTGAGGGGTTCCCCCTTTAAGGGGTTTTGGGGGAAAGGTTTTAGAAAAAAAAAGGGGTAAAATTTGGGGGTTTAAAAAAAAAGGGGGGGCCCACCTTAACGCCACAAAAAACCCGGATAAGAGGCCTGATACCCCAAAAGGGGCTCGGGACAGACTTAAAGCAAAAGGAAAAGTGTGAAACGTCACTTTTGGCAAAGTATAGGGGGGAGGCATTCCAGATGGAGGCCCAAAAAAACAAGAAAGGGGGCGGGCACAGCAAAGGGTTTTAAAAACAAAACCCAAGCTTTTTAAGTATGAACATTTTTTTTTTGAAATCCGCCAGCGGGAAAAGTAATTTTTCTGGGAACAAACAACAAATTCACCAGCTTTAGGGGTTTAAAACGATAAAACATCATCATCTGCCCGTTCGCCAAACACACACACACACACCACACACAACAAGGCAAAGGAAAAATTTTTTTTTATTCGGGGATATTAGAAACACTCGTGGCTTTTTTACATCCACCCCCAGAGAGGAGAGAAGAGGGAGAGAGAGAGAAGAGGAGAGGGGGAAGAGAGAGAAAAGGGGAGAGAGAAGAGAGAGATTTTTTTTCGTGGCCAAGGAAAAAAAATGAAACGACTTTGCCTTCTGTGAAGCCCCAGGCATCACATCATGGGAGCACTAGCTGTACGAACGCACCACACGTTCACACGTGACACCGTATTGCCTGCTCGCACAAGCGAGCAAAATACTAGAGAAAACTGTTATCGTAGTACAGGTGTGATTTTACGTAAGGCTAATAAAATTCCCAACGAAAAAGTTTTTCAATCATAGGAAACCTACGGCCGTACCTCTCCGTGACAAGCCCAAAACAAAAACAAAGTAAATCGAACGCTGATCCACTGTAATAAAAATTTATTTCCTTGATACTTTTTTAAAACAACGAATCCCTGTACAGAACGGGCAAAAACCATTTAAACCAGTTTCCTCCTGAATTTACAAATCACCTTGGTACCATCAGAACAGGATGGGAAAATGGAGTGATAAAACCCGGTTATTTGCGACTGCAGGGGTGTAGAGCCACGCACCAAAATAGGCGAGTTATTTGTGTTTCGCACTGGGATGGTCATGCCGAAAAATCTTTTCTTCGACGGGAAAAAATTAAAAAAAAAGGTGGAGGGGAAAAAATCACGTGTTTTTAAAAACAAAAAACCCCTTTTTGAACCACCCCCCCCTCCAAAACTAATCTTAAAAAATCCAATTTAATGAGAACGTCCGAAGCAGAGCCAACAACCCCCCCAATTCTTTGGCTGACATGGCGACGTGGATAGCCTTACTTTCCAAAAATGGAAACGAAACAACAACCCCTCCTTCTAAGGAGCACCCCACCGAAGAAACAGCGGGGGAAAGAGGTGTCAGGAAGGGCCCAATTTCGCAGACCTGGTGATTTTCACGACCGGGTTTTTAAAAATTGTGTAAACCACGAAAAATTTTAACCATTTCGAGAAGGTCGCTGTTTTCCCAAAGCTATGGACTGGTGGAAAAAGACCAGGGTTTTTTTGCCCGGTATGAAGGGGGCGGGGTAACTGCATCGGCCCATTTGCGGATCGATTACAATTGTTTTTTTAATCAATTTCCACGGGGTTTGGCACCGTTTTGTCTAAAACAACAGAATTTTAATTGAGGGAATATGTTTTCAGGCTACGTTGCATTTTTCGTGCGGGACTTTTTCCCAAGAGGGCCACAAGCCTTTCGTGTTATACGGCTGCAAGGGGACTGCAGTTTTTTTTGCACATTGGGGGAAAGACGAAGACTCGGCCCGTTTCAGAAAATCACGCCCTTCTTCTAAACAATACAGATCATATCTGTGAAGTGGTGATCGTAGGATGGGGTGGGGGTTTGTGTGTATTGTGAAAGAAACTAACTTTTTAGACGTTAACATTCCCCAAAGTTTTAACAGTACCTAAAAACCGCCACAGTCCAGTCCCAACAAGTTACAACGCAGCAGACTCTTTAATTGCAATTATAAATTTGAAAAAATTACTCACGAATTTTTTTTGCACTTTGGGGTTTACATACTTTTAGTTTAAAGGGATTTTGTTGTGAAAAAGAAATTTTAAGGGGCTGCATCCCATGCATTTTCACCCTTTGGGGAAAGGCTGGATAAACTTTTTTTTTCCTGTCTCAAAATGGAAGAGGGAAGCGTGTGTGTGTGTGTGTTGTTTTTGGTGTTTTGTGTGTGGGGTTGTGTGTTTTGGTGTTTTTGTGTGGTTTTTGTGCGTGTTGTTAAAAGTATACAATGATACTATACAGTTTTTCAGTTCACCCCATGCATATTATCCCGGGGTGTATCCATTTGTGGGTTTTCTGCTCTGTTCTGCAAAATATGTATGTATTTTTTATTTCAGAAAATATTCTCTTACCTTTGGACGAATGCACCTCTGCAAAAAATACGAACTAGTTTTGGCCTTTCTAAACTATTTTTAGGAAAAAAGACACAAGTCGTGTCACTTTGCTTTCTTCACAAAATTATCAGCCCACGAAGGCAAATGGGTTAAAATTAAGTTTTTAAAAGTAAAGGTTGTAATGTACTTTTTCAGATCGTGCAAGATTATACAGATGGTGCAACCACTACTGGTGTAAAATATCTTTATTAAATATATTAATTTATATAAAACAATTCTAGATTGGTTTCCCTTTTCGAATTCTTGACTTGTGGTGTAGGGGTTTAAAAGGAAAAGATACAAGTCACACATAAAACCCAACACACACACACACACACACACCCCCCACACACACACACACACCCCCACAACACACACCACCAAGTCGACTTGAAAAGCTAGAGGTTACTCCCCTTTTTGAGCATCACTTTGATTCCTCATGGGACAAAATTGTTTTGAACTTTTAGTCTTCCAATGTGTACAAAGGCACATAATCTTAAAGGGGGCAAACTCCTGCATCAAAACTCAAATATTTTTTTTCCCCTGATGTTTCATTTTATTTTAATGATAACCGCCTCCCTCTGCCTTCACCTATGCAAATCATACAAAAAAAACTCTCAAATTAAAAATTGCAAAAAAACTTGTTACATTCAAAGTTCTTCCCTATCCTCCCTTTTGGTGCGATTTTGTTTTAAACTAGGCTTTAACAACAGAAAGGGCTTGTAATTTTGTGATACACATAAACCAAGGTCATCCATAATTTGATGTTTTGGAGTATTTTTTTGCTTTCCACAAATTGAAAAAAAAAAGTCCTTAAACAATTATTTTTCAAGGGAAAAAAGTATTTTGGCCTATTGCCTTTTTTTGGGGTTGTTAAAACCGTTATGGTGGAGAACATTTGGGGGAATTTTTGAAAATGGTGTTAAAGTTTTCGTTTTTAAAAATCACAAGGGTTAATCGTCATTTTTTTGCGTACAAAAAAAAGGAGACACAAGTGGTCAAAAAAGAATTTTCGTACCAAAAAGGGTCCTAAATGAATCAGTGACCTGAAACTTCATATACAGTGATTTCCTTTTTTTTTTTTAAAAGATTTTGGCATTGGCTTTTAAAAAAAAAAATTTTTAAAAAAATATTTTTTTATATTCCCCCAATACCACAACAGGGGAAATTTTCATCCCGTTAAGAAAAGGGAAATTACCCGCATAAAAAGTGTTTACATGTTTTTGTATTTTTACCTTTGTATTGCGTCAAGCCATCTACCCGTTTGGAAAGATCCTTTTATTTTCTTAAACCATCTAGCTAGTTTGGGGAAAGATCTTTTTTTTCCTAATATTAAAACCCAATTTATTTTTTGTTTTTACACCATGAGCATAACAAAACTAGGAATGCTAGAAAAAGAGGACACTGTCATAGCCAACAATTATTATTCTTTTTTTTTTAAATGTACATTCCCCCTCTCATGGGTTTAGCTTCAAATTTATCATTTTTCTGTTTTTTCAAAAAAAAAAAGAAAAAAAAAGAGGGGGGGTGTAAAAAAAAAAAAAAGGGCAAAGGTGGGGAAAAAAATAAGAAGAGTGTAGGGACGATCATTTTTTCTATAGTATTAGACCTTTTTATTTTTCGTTGGTGGGCGTTAGTCTAGAGGTAACACAGTGCTAAAAGCGATAAGTTTGGGTTAAAGTGGCTGTGGTTCAATCCCCTTTGGGCCCAAAAGCTTGTCCCCCTCCTTAGTGAGTAACCATGAGTGGGGTTCTGGGGGCTGTCTTCCAATGAATGAAAAATGAGGTTTTTGTCTGTTTTCCCAAAATTTTTTTAGCGCACATAAAAGAACCCCAGCAACCAAAGAGTTTCTCTGGCAAGATTCTGTAGAAAGAAAAGCCATTCGAAAGGGAAACAAAATACAGTAAAAAGACACAGAAAAAAAGAAAAAAAAGGGTTGTGGCTTCTCTCCATGAGGCACCTAATTTTCCCACAGAGAAAACGCCGTGAATAAAGTGGGATGAAATGAAAAAAATAAGTAGTTTGAAAAATTTTGGAATGTTCAGTATTTTTAAGAAGCAAAAAATAAAAAAGGCCGTTGTGATAAATAAAAGAATTTTTTGAGAGTGATATTGGGTTTTGTTTTTTCCTAAAAAGTATACCAAAAAAAGCCTTTGAAATACCCCTTACAGAAAAAAAAAAGTTGGGCAAGTTGGGAAAGTGAACGGAAATCTGTAGGAGCAATATGGTTTAGATGGAAAAAAAGTTTTGGAAATGAATAATTTTTTTAAAGTTTAGAAAATTTTAGAAAAATTTTTGTGTGTGTGTGTCCTGCGTGCATGGGCGTGCTTTTGTGTAAAAATTTAAATGTGTGAGGTGTGTATGTAAACATTTTAAAATTTATTTTTAAATTATTTTATATCGAGGATATGGAATTGTATGATGTTTGAGTGTGTGTGTGTGTTGTGTGTGTGTGGCGCAGAGTGAATTTTTGTGTGTGTTTGTGCTTTCAAGCATTTGTGCTTTCGCTTGTTAGAGAAAAAAAATATGGTATTGGGGTGCCCGTACTATGTTTAAATACATAGATTGTGTTAAAGACGTATCAGTGTTTGTTTATATGGACAGGCATCGTTATTCTTCAATACATACACACACACGGCCATTTTACATGTGTGCATTGTAGGTTTCTTCCTGTTTGCACTATATGAAAAAAGGATTGCAGTGCAAATCACCCCCCTCAGCTTTGCAAAAGTGAAGGATTTAAAAACCCGGGAAAAAATTCAGCAAAAAATGACCCCTACCTGAATTAACACAGATTTGGGTAATGACCTGAAGAAACGAACACAGGGGGAGATGATTTAGTTTCCCGAGGGCCCAAACAAAATTGACTGGCAAGGGTTGACATGATTTTAAGAAAACACCCTAAGCCAAGCTCTGCCCTTTTTGTGAATGCTTGTGAAAAGCAGGGAAAGATTTTATGATGAAAAGTAGTTTTTTTGATTATACAAGTGTTTTTACTGATTTCCCCCACTCCCCCCCTTTTTTTGTGTTTTTTGAAAAATTTTTTTTCCCCCGAAAAGAATTTCACAGAATCAAGACTAAAAAAAGGAAAAAAAATAGAAACCTGGATTTTTTCCCCCCGTTAAATACTGTCAAGTTATTTTTTAAAAAAAATTTAAATACGTTTCTCGGGGGAAAATGTAATCATTTTAGTAAAGAGCAGGTTGGTTTTTAAAAAAAAAAAAGGAAAAAAAGTTTTTTGAAAAGGATATTGGATATTTTGTCAACAATTGTTTCCACATTATAAAAAATGTACACAATTGGGACATGTGTAGAGGAAGTAATGCACACAACATTTTTTATATTTTCACTATATAACAGCTGCTGTCTTGGTCTTTTTTTTATTAAAATTTTTATTTTTATTTATTGTTTCTCTTGTTCGGTTTTATACAAAATTAAAGTTTATGCAGTGTTTTTCTTAGTCAAAAAAAAGCATAGATCTTCACATCTTTGGATAGGTTTTGTTCTTTTTTTCTTTTTCAGCAAAAAATAGTACTAACGAAGGGGGGGGGCTCACACAACTCCACCCTATTATGATCCAGTTTTCAACACCGCCACCAGGGAAGGGGGCTCCTTTGTTCACCCACATGCGTACACATAAATGTCTGTTTCTGCTGTCGTCTGTGTACAAGGCATTGAGGTGTTGGAGGGGGTTTTCTAATCACAAAATTTTAGTATTGATCAGGGGCCCGGGCCGCGGGGCAGCCGCAAAGCTCCAGTGCATTTGCTCCGCATCCGCGTCCGTTTTCACACCCCGGCTTTGAATTTCAGCCAGGGGGCCATTCATTTCAACACCCACCCCCCGACCGCCCCCCTTCCCTCCAAACCCCAGTCCCCCCTACCCCTATACCTCCAAAGGGCCTTTCCATTCCACCCCGGGTCGTTTTGAACTGTCTTTTTTTTTTCGGTGGGGGGGGAAGGGGGGGGAATAATTTTTTAAGCGGGTTTTTATAGTAGTGTTGTAACGGGGTGACCGGTAAATTTTTTTTAATCTGCATGGATTCAGTAGGAAAAATGTGTGTGTGTGTTTGTGTTGTGTTGGGGGGTTGGGGTGTGTTTGTGTGTGTGTGGTCTTTCTGTTCTGTGGGGTACATTGTTTTGTGTGTGTGTGTGTGTGGTGTGTGTGTGTGTTGTGTTGTGGGTGTGGGACCATGTGTGTGTGAAAACATTGTTGTGTGTATACAGTATACAAATGGTGGATGTATACGTTGTGTGTTTTGGTGTGGTGTGTGTTGTGAGTGTGTGTGGTGTTTCACATTGTGTTTTGATGTATACAATATGTGTGTGTATGTATATGGTGTGTGTGTGGTGTGTGTGTGGTGTGACGTAGATGTGGGGAAAAATTCTAATGAGGCATTTTTAGCGGGTCTAAACGGGGGAGATCAGATAATGTCCAACTCTAAACTAGTGGTGGTTTGTGGGTGGACATGTTTTTGCTTATGGGTGCACAGCACATCCGCGGCACCACACAACACACAACACACACCACAGAAATGAAAAATTTCTTTTTATTTTGAATCACCAACACACACCCACCAAAACCACACACACACACCACACACACAACACACCACACACCTTTTTCCCCCCCCCTCATCCCCATACCCCAAATACCCCCCTCATCTTCATCACCTGTCTGCTTATCTTTCAAATTTTAGTGCTTCCCCACACTTACTCCGGCAAAAGTGCAAACACACACAGGTTGGCCAACATGCTTTTAATGATTAAACTGTTGATTCCATACCATTAAAGCAGACACAGAGAGGGCTCAGGCCCCATTAAGTGCTATAGCAAGCACATCATTTGTTCTGTCTGTCTGTCGTCTGTCTGTCTGTCTCTGTCCTGTCTCTGTCTTCCCCCCTCTCTCCTGGGTCTCTCTCTCCGTCTCGTCCCGTCTGTCTGTCCTGTCTCTCTCTCTTCTCTCCCTGTCTTCTCTCTCTCCACTCCCCTCCCCCTCTCTTTTTTTTTCCCCCTCTCTCTTACTCTTCTCTCCTTCCTCTTTTTTCTCCTCCTCCCCCCCCCTTTTCTCCCCTCTCCTCTCTCTTCCCCTTTTTCTCTCTCTCTCCCCTCTCTCCTCCTCTCTCTGCTTCACACTGTTTTTTATTTAAACCCATTCCCTTCTTACATTCTTTCACTTTTTTTTTTTTTTTAGTGGGGAAAGGGAGCAGGCTTGGTGTGTGTGTGTGTGGTTGGGGGTTTTGTGGTGGTTGTGGTGTGGGTGTGTGTTGGGGGGGTGGGGGGGGGGTGGAAGGATTTGCTTTTTTATTTTGAGGGGAGGAAGGGGAAATTTCTCTTTTTTTTTCAATTTGTTTATTCTTTTTCTTCTCTTTTTTTTGGGGTTTGGGGAGCTGCCTTTTATTTCATCAATTTTCTGTGTTTCCTTTTTTTGTATGTGTTAAAGGGGGGGGGGGGGGGGGGGAATGGGGACCCTTTTTTGTTGTTTAGGTTTTTTCTTTTTTGGGGGAGGGAGGGTTATACTGT
>JASPKP010000607.1:32500-40522 GCA_030674155.1 Stramonita haemastoma | reverse complement strand
GAAAGATGAGAAATGAAATATAAGCTCTATAACCACTAGATTATCCCGTCCCAATACACACACACACACACGCACACACACACACACACACACACACACACACACACACACACACACACACACACACACACACTATATATATATATATATATATATATATATATATATTATATATATATATATATATATATATATATATATGTGTGTGTGTGTGTGTGTGTGTGTGTGTGTATCAGAAGAGGAGGAGAGAGAGAGAGAGAGAGAGAGAGAGAGAGAGAGAGAGAGAGAGAGAGAGAGAGAGAGAGAGAGAGAGAGAGAGAGAGAGAGAGAGAGAGAGAGAGAGAGAGGAGAGACTCTTACATAAGGAGACAGAGACACGTTCAAAGAGATCTTGAAGCAATCATCATCTATGTACAGGCAGAAAAAATAAAAGCCACACAACAAACAACGGTGCCCACCACTAAGAAAAGGAAACAGCTCTGACCTAACATAGTCCTCTGCATGCTACCATCAACAAAACAGCCAGACTGACCTCACAACAAAGGCAGCATGCTACCATCCGTAACAACACACAAGCTGACCTCACAACAAAGGCAGCATGCTACCATCCGTGACAACACAAAGCTGACCTCACAACAAAGGCAGCATGCTACCATCCGTAACAACACACAGGGAAGCGGACCTCAGGACATATTAAGCCAACAATACCAAAACAAGGCTTGTGGCCACTAAAACGGTCACAACACAAAACAACACAACACAACACAACACAACCAGAGTCAGTGTAGGTTTGGCTATACGTAATCCACAATGACACTGACTTTAAGAGGAGCAACTTTAAACACTTTGAAGATATCCGAAGTCCAAATGCGGCTACCTTCATGGTGAGTATAAACGATCGTATACTCAAAATATCATCAATTCAACACTCTAGCCGAGGAACAAAATTAATAAACCCCAACCATCTACAAAAAACAACACTTTGGACAGAAACGGTAGTCGGGATTTTTGTTTGTGTTTGATACATTATATATCAGCTACAAACACTAGTATAAGGAGTTATTACAGTCTTTAAGTAAAACAGTCCTTTACTATGTTAATTAACTCGCTACTATGTCGACTAAGCCAGTTTTCAACAAGAACATCAATAAAAATGTAACAGATAAATTCAGGACTGTGCTGACAAAAAGTGTTAATCACAGATAACATCAACACACTTACTCCAGTCAGCAAATCGGCTTAGTTCACCAAGATGTCACACACTGAAAACAGTCAACCCAAAGCGTAATGCACACCTGAGGTTTCTGATGGGTAAATCCACTTCGAAAGTGACAAAAAAAGACTGGAAAATTTCCGATATATCACGACACAAAAACCAGCTTCTAACTCCAGACAGAGAAAAAAAATCCCAGCGAGATTGGTTCTTTCTAGCAAATCAGCCTGATAGCAACACCATGAAGGAAAAAGAAAAAAAAACAACAGATCCACGCTGTAACAGTTAAGGCAGAACAAGGAAAAATGGGTCGATGTAACAACCACATCTAGCTGACCACTAAGACCCGAAACAGGCACAAACTACCACCACTACAGCCAGTATCTGGTCACTACCAGTGTAGGTCAGTAGAACTCCAAAAGTCCGGCACTGTAGTACACACCTGACCACTGCCGTGAAAAAACCTACTGTCCTCTCTTTTTCCTCACAAATCCTACCTTTATAGGGGGCTGGGAGATAAAAGAGAAGGAGGGGGGGGGGGGGGGGGTTAACTTCCACCCCCACTCCCCCTCGCCCCCGTCACCTCACATCCTACGCTGCTACCCTGAAAATCCCCTGTAATCCACAATTACGCATGACGTTATCAAGTTTCTTGCAAAATGATTTTACAGCATCCCCTTTATATCACCACCCCCCACCCTAACCCCTCCATCCTTTCCCCTCTTGCCTGTGTGTGTGTGTGTGTGTGTGTGTGTGTGTGTGTGTGTGTGTGTGTGTGTGTGTGTGTGTGTGTGTGTGTGTGTGTGTGTTCGCGCGCGCGCGTGCGTGCGTGCGTGTGCGTGTGTGTGGTGTATAAATATCTGTCACCCTTTTTTCTGAGCAGGTAAATGCACGTGGCTCTTTACCAGCGCTGTATGTATGTAGTGGTCTCGATTCAAAAGCGGCAAAAGCGCGTGGGCAGAGAGAGAGAGAGAGAGAGAGAGAGAGAGAGAGAGAGAGAGAGAGAGAGAGAGAGAGAGAGAGAGAGAGAGAGAGAGAGAGATGTGGAAGGCAGCGCTTAGAAGAGAAGAGGAGGAGGAGAAGCAAAAAGCTGTTTGCAGCCTGGCTCTTACGACACGCGTGGACCACACATCTCATTTTTGTCTTCAGCCTCAATCCCTTTCTCAGCCTCCAGCCTACCCTTTTCTTCTCAACGACCCTACTTCCCCTTACACACACACACACACACACACACACACACACACACACACACACACACGCGCGCGCGCGCCACACACACACACACACATACGCTTATACACACACACACACTTACACATACTTACACAGTCTCAGTCACAGACACACACGCTTACACACACGCTTACACACACGCTTACACACACACACACACACACACACACACACACACACACACACACACACACACACACACACACACACACACACAGAGCAGCCGTCAATGGCATTTCGTCTTCAACTACCACACTCTGGCACCATTCAGAAGGCGAGGACAAAAGTTGTGTTTTCATATTCCGTTTCTACAATTCTACAGTGATGCATCTACGTCACTGTCTGTAGTGCAGACACGAAAGTGGATTTATCTACGACTGCGTAGGGTACGCGAGCTTACGCACGCATACAGACACAGACACACAGACACAGACACAAACACTCTCTCTCTCTCTCTTCTCTCTCTCTCTCTCTCTCTCTCTCTCTCTCTCTCTCTCTCTCTCTCTCTCTCTCTCTCCACACACCACACACACACACACACACACACACACACACACACACCCACACACACACACACACACACACACACACACACACACACACACACACACGATTTTAAAGCAGAAAATAATGTTATCAACTGCAGTGCACAACCGGACACTGACTTGTCACGAGAAGACAAGACAACACCACCACCACCAAACAATTCAGAATCCTCTGCCACGAATAGCCTTGCCTGCCTCATGCGTGAATAAAAGCCCCCCTAAGCGTCAAATAATCCCCCCAAACCAGTGGCTGTCTTCTGCGGTTGGCAACACAGCTCCCCCAGTTATCATATCGTTGTCAGATGCTATCAGACAGATTCCAGCGCTGCCTGTGGCTAGGAGGCCATTAGCTGCTCGCTATTTTGGAGAGAATTTCATAATGCATCTATCCACGGTCTGGCCTCCTGCCAGTTACAGAGTGTCTTTTGAAAAGAGTGGTTTTGGCCAGCTGTTTATCAAGCCATTTTCAAAACCCGCTTCAGTGTTCTTGCAGCCAGAGAGCTATGTTGGCAGAGTCACGTGTATAGAAATATCTCGTGAAAGGAAAAGAAAAGAAAAACGTCCCTGATAAAGACAGTTGAAAAACGATAATGCTACTTTGCTGTTAAAAAACAATAACAAAAACAAGACTTCTCTGCTTTTTTTTTCTTTAAAGGAATGATACTTCTGATGTGCGTATCCACCAGTACCATCACCAACCAGCCACCATCACCATCACCAACCAACCACCATCACCATCACCAACCAGCCACCATCACCATCACCAACCAGCCACCATCACCATCACTAACCAACCACCATCACTATCACTAACCAACCAACCTTAACTCCGGTCACCACCACCACCATCACCATCACTAACCAACCACCATCACTATCACTAACCAACCACCATCACTATCACTAAACCAACCACCATCACCATCACTAACCAGCCACCATCACCATCACTAACCAGCCACCATCACCATCACTAACCAACCACCATCACCATCACCATCACTAACCAGCCACCATCACTATCACTAACCAACCACCATCACTATCACTAACCAGCCACCATCACCATCACTAACCAGCCACCATCACCATCATAAACCAACCACCATCACCATCACCATCACTAACCAGCCACCATCACCATCACTAACCAACCACACCATCACCATCACTAACCAACCACCATCAACCATCACCATCACTAACCAGCCACCATCACCATCACTAACCAACCACCATCACCATCACTAACCAACTCACCATCACTACCCATCACCATCACTAACCACCACCATCACTATCACTAACCAACCACCATCACTCATCACTAACCAGCCACCATCACCATCACTAACCAACCACCATCACCATCACTAACCAACCACACCATCTACCAATCACCATCACTAACCAGCCACCATCACCATCACTAACCAACCACCATCACCATCACTAACCAACCACCATCACTATCACTAACCAACCACCATCACCATCACCATCACTAAACCAACCCACCATCACACCACATCACCAACCAGCCACCATCACTATCACTAACCAACCACCATCACCATCACTAACCAACCACCATCACCATCACCATCACTAACCAACCACCATCACTATCACTAACCAACCACCATCACTACCAACTCACCAACCAACCACCCATCACCATCACTAACCAACCACCATCACCATCACTAAACCAACCACCATCACTATCACTAACCAACCACCATCACCATCACCATCACTAACCAGCCACCATCACCCATCACTAACCAACCACCATCACTATCACTAACCAGCCACCATCACCATCACTAACCAACCACCATCACCATCACTAACCAACCACCATCACCATCACCATCACTAAACCAGCCACCATCACCATCACTAACCAGCCACCATCACCATCACTAACCAGCCACCATCACCATCACCATCACTAACCAACCACCATCACCATCACTAACCAACCACCATCACCATCACCATCACTAACCAACCACCATCACTATCACTAACCAGCCACCATCACCATCACTAACCAACCACCATCACCATCACTAACCAACCACCATCACCATCACTAACCAACCACCATCACCATCACTAACCAAGCACCATCACCATCACTAACCAACCAACCTTAACTCCGGTCACCACCACCGCCATTACCATCACCATCACAACCGCCATCACCATCACTGACCAACCATCATCATCATCATCATCACCATCACTAACCAACCAACCTTAACATCAGTCACCACCACCACCACCACCATCACCACGGACCAACCAACCAATCAGCCAGCCAGTGTCATTTCAGTGCAGTAGTAGCCTTACCTGAGGACGCACCTTCTTGTTCCACACACGGGCTGCTAGATTAAAACTCCACACACCTCCTGCCCACCACATCTCTATGCTACCAGCTCCGCCAGTCCCTTCCAAACCATGCTCCCTCCTCCAGCCAGCAGTTTGCTCTTTCTAAAACATTTCCCGGCCAGTAAGGCATTTTTCATCCCCATTTAAAAAAAAATCCTGACCAGCAAGTATTTCTTTGTCCACATTTTCTTTCTTCTGTTTTTCTTCTTTTTTATATTTATCTTTCTTTTAATCATTGCTTTTTTGGTTGTTGTTTTGTTTGTTAATCATAAACTTTACAGCTAGTCTTTGCTTTGTTTATTTTCCAAGATCCCTTTTTTGGGAGAGGGGGGGGGGGGGGGGGGGGGCGCGGCGGGGAAATAAAGGGGAATTAGATTTGTTATTTCGTTTTATTTTGTGACAATCACTTTTCTTTTTATATGAATTATGCATATCTTCTCTTCTATTTTTGTACACTACTGTATACGGTTAATACGACTAATCCTACCGCTACTACACTGCTATCTTCCTCCTCCTCCTCCTCCTCCTCATCATCATCGTCGTCGTCGTTGTCGGCGTCGTCGTCGTCATCATCATCAGCATCATCAGCAACATCATCAGCATCATCATCATCATCATCAGCAGCAGCAGCAGCAGCATCAGCATCCTCCTCCTCCTCCCCCTCATACTACCACTACTACTTGCAAGAAGTTATTAGTACCTGCTTCACCAACTGCACAATCACTACTTTGGCAACTACTATGGCACAACCAGCTGCCCTAGCACAGTGGCTAATCTGCCGGGGTACTGGCTAGAAGGTCGCAGGTTCGAATCCCATAAGAATCACAGGGTTTTTCCTACCCCAGTTGGCTCCTACACATGTGCTGTGGGCTCAGTGGGAAGACTGGGACCACACAGTCGAGCTTCATCCTCTTTACGGATGCGATTTTGAGAGTGTTGCTCAAATTACCTAACACTGCAGGCGTCTCAATTTCTTGGGCAGCCCCGTTAACACCGGGATATATTAAGATAGCAAGCTGAGAGTACAACCCTGTCAAGCAGTCTCAAAGCGCATGCACCTCCACATCATCCTTATTACCATTGCTCATCATGCAATAAAAGAAAATGTCATTGATTCGATAGCCCCAGTTGCTCAGGTCTCGATGTGATCTCAGTTTTGGTTTCCCCATACACTTTAGTACCTGTGCTGAGTTTGTTTCAAAGCCTTTAGAGTTGGGGGTTCACGGGAGAGGGTCATGGAAGAGCTGTTGTGGCGATCAACACCCAGGATGGGCGTCTCACTCAGTCTGGCTCTGCGACTCAGCTATTTTTGTCGTTAGTAGGAGGCTTAGTAGGTGGTCTCCAGCGTTGGTAGACACAGAACAGGCACCACTGAATACAAACACAGTGACGCGGCAGCAGTGCAGAACGCAACTGGTTGGTGGCCCAACGGCGGTTTAAAATTGATAAGCTCCCCCATCAGCTTGACTCTGAAGATACGACATAACGAATCAGGGTATGGTTGGGGCGGAGAGGAGGCTGAAATTAGCGGCGTGGGAACAGCAGGACAGGAACGTCACAGAGGATGGAGCAAAACAAAAATATCATGGCACAAAAAGGAGACAAAAAAACTTAAAAGAACTCCCCCCCCCCAATAACAAATCAAGATTAGGATGAACAAGACGTCCAAACATCACAAACAAAACTTAAACCAGAGCAAAAAGAAATCAACAAAACCCAGTCTTAAAAGAACCCCCTCGACTCCCCCAATAGCAAATCCATCAAAACTTAACCAGAACAAAGACAGGAGAAAAATAAACAAATCAACAAAAACCCTGTATTAAAGATGACATAGATGATGATGTAAATGACCAATTCCAGCTACACAGCTGATGACAAGGGTAGTGCTGTGTGAAGCAGTTTCAGAGCAGAGGGAGGAGGGAGAACACCGAACACCTCGCTAAAGCCACTTGTCAGAGAAACCCACAATGTGGCCCTGCTCTGGATAAGACCACAAGAGAACGTTGAATGTCAAGTAGACAATTTCCACCACAGAAAACTATAACTTCTTCTTGGATAACAACGCCTCCCCTCCCCCTCCTTCGATATCCACTCCGAATCTCTTTGCCTGGTTTTCTGAATGCCACACTGCTGTTTTTCTTTTGCAACACACGCACACACGCACGCATGCGCACACACACACACACACACACACACACGCGCGCCTGCACGCACGCACGCGCACACACACACGTTCTCTTTATTTTACTCTCTCTCTCTCAAAATATCTTGCACACACGTTAAAGCCTGTTCTAATTTTCGTAAGAGTAGGCCATCGTGTGCCGGTGGGAACAGAGGACATTTCGAAAACTGCATACACACGGGGACAGGATGTAAAAAAGCATATGATTGCATACTTATTCCATTATCCTCGGTATATAAGAAAAAATAAATTAAATAAATAATAAAATAACATAGATAGATAATAAATCTATCTCTATCTGTCTATCTATCTATTTCTCTCTCATATTCATGGTTTATTCCTTAACTGTTATCAGATTTAGTCGCTGATTACGATGATGCCCTTTTCATGCTTTTTTACCTTTCATTTTAACATAGCAGCCTGATGACCAAAAAAACCCAACTTGTTTT